>CASHTH010000683.1:0-84733 GCA_030341885.1 Geodia barretti
GAGTTGAGAGGGTGTATGGTGAATAGCACCGATTGATCCCAGATGTTCAGCGATTTGATCATAACATAGGTTCAGTTTTTGGGGAAGCATTTTTAATGTTTTCGTGTAAATACTTCGCCCCTCGGTAGCGTGCTTGAGATCTAAGACGCTCCACTGGGCGTGTTCTAAACGCAAACGGGTGCTAACAGTTTGCAGACACATTTACCATGAACATTGAGAGATTCGCAGCGTTCTCACGGGTGTCTTGTTGACATTCATAAAATCCTCTAAACCCCAAAACTGTTTGGCATCTCGGAAGTTGAACTCTATCTGAAAGCGAAGTCCGTAATAGTCTATCAGTGTTTTAGCGTCTAATGCCAAGTCAGAACTGAACAATAAGACGTGTGATTTATGTTGCGTCAGCAGATGCGTCTTGAGGATACACACGACATTTAGTGGATCGGGAAACTTTTTATGGCGCACCTTTGAAACTTGATAGACTTCAGTTGTAATGTTTCCTTGTGTCCTCGGTAGAGACCCGGTATTTCCCATCCATCTGCTGCGGATTCAAACGCTGCCCGTAGATACGCGGGCGTCCGCGTCCGGCGTAGGCAGCGTCGGTGGAAATAAAGGCGGGTATTGACGCGCAACTTTGAGATCAGAGACAACTGACATTGTTTCGCCATCTGTAGCGCATTATATGTCCAAAGTATCCATCAAGCACAAGGTAGCGCAGGGGTATCAAATCATCCACACGTGCCAGCAACGCCTTGACCATCGTTTGAAAGGTGTTTCAACGTGTCGCTGAGCCGCACATCCGTCTTGTTTCGGTTCCGACTTCCCTTCGGGCGCCCACGGGTGCGTTGAGGTGCGGGGGGTTGAGTCTCATCGCGGTCTTCCGATGCTGGCGAACTTCGACTATCGGTGTCGCCACGCACGATTTGTTCCATAGCATTGGGTAGGAACGCCCGCGCCTTGACACTCACTAACGACAGACCCAAGAACGCTAAACTCGGTATCGTTTTACCATGTCCAGACGAGAAGAACGCGGATAAACCATACGTCGATTGACCCGATTTTGACACGATTGTTTCGTCGCCTGCCAGATATAAGTGCTTTCAGGATCCAGCAAATAGGTGCTAAAAAACACCCATAAAGAGTCCCCCAAGAATAACGGTGTTGAAAAAGCGTTGGATCGTCCCGGTACCTCGCACCTTCTGTGTCCAACGTGAGATATTTAGCATATTGACAGAGCCCGTCATCGCAAGTAATCCCAAGACGACTCGAGAGAACTGACGCACAGTCGTCATTGATAAGTGTGGATCCAAAACACCAAGAGTGATAGAATGTCTTCACTGGGTAATGTCCTTCTAGGTTAGGTTGGGTACACATAACTTTGGACATTCACCCTATCGGTCAACTTTTTTGGGCGAAGTATGAGGTTAGATTAATCCTTTTGATTCTTCTATGATATATTCTTGTTGGGTATACCGAGTACAAATGAAGGTGAGGGTTAATAGAACTGGACATAGATCAAAACGAATTGAAAAATGTCTGTATTCTGTCGGACGAATTGATGACCCCGGATTAATCTACCAATAATTCACAAATTTTAGTAGAACAAATATTATGATATCAGAGCATGCTAGCAATGACCCACAAAAGAAAAAATCTCAATGCTGCCAAAAAAACATGGTTTAGAAATAGCATAATGAAATTCTCCATCACAACGGCACCGTATTTTTTCAGTTCTCTAATCTGAAGGAGGATACACGGGATAAACCTAAAACTACTAATCGTCATAGAAAAGAAAACGTGAGTTCGATAAAGGTTCCACAAACGCTCGGGCCTTGTGTGTGCCTCAGCCACTCGTTAGATACATAGCACTCCGCTGGAGTGCGTTGACTTCAATGCGGTTCTTCTATCTCACTGCGAAGCAATATCACGCTCTGGCGGAGGAGGGCGCACGTAAACGAACGTATAAATACATACACGCAGGCGGTTGATGAATGAAACCGCGGGTCTCAAAAATCCGTCTCTCTCTGCTCCAGCGGAGCAACAGTCTATAGAAATATATTGATTGCATCGGCTGGCACTCTCAGCGGAGTGCTATGTCTATTTATCCTGAAATGTCCATTTATGTTCATAAGCCACTATAAGTCAAACTCACGTTAAATTTACAATCGGTTGCGACAGATAAACAATGAACCTTATCCGTATTTTCATCAGCAGCGTCCAAAGAGAATTCGCACAGAACGCAGCACTCCGCGACTATCTACGCGGAGACCCGTTGATGCGACGGTTTTTTGATGATAGAATACACGTTACCAGAGAAACTCAGGAGTCCACGGCAGCAGTACCGGTTAACAAACAAAGGAAGTACCGAACTCGCGCATCTGAAATCAGAGAAAACGGATTAAGCTGCAGCCCAAGTGCAGCCCAAGTGCAGTATAAGATGCAGCCAGAGTCGCTATACACCGGTCGCCTCTCAGAGACTTAGCCGTGCGACTGAAAACTGATAACTGAAAGGGGCGCAGCCCCGTACTGACAACTACTATGATGAACACAGTTGGTGACAGAGAAAGACAAACACACGGACGGGTCCTCACATTCTTCAATGAAGTGTTAGGGTACACCTACCTCGGACACTGGCAAGAGCGTCAGGGTAATAGCAACATTGATACAGAGCTACTCACCGGTTGGCTGAGAAGCCAAGGGCATGACGACACCATCATCTCCAAAACGTTGTTTGAACTCCAAAAGGCGGCTGCAGTCGGTGGCAGCAGAAAACTCTATGAAGCAAACCGAGAGGTCTATGGACTCTTGCGCTACGGCGTGAACGTCCAACCCAGCACCGGTGACCACCGGATCACCGTCAAGCTCATCGACTGGAAAAATCCGTACAATAACAATTTCGGAATCGCCGAAGAGGTAACCCTCAGAGGCGAGAATACCAAACGTCCCGATGTAGTCCTATACATCAACGGTATCGCCATCGGTGTCCTCGAGATCAAACGTTCTACCGTCTCCGTCTCCGAAGGCATCCGTCAGAACCTTACCAACCAACGCGAAGATTTCATCGAATGGTTTTTCGCCACCGTCCAGATCGTCATGGCAGGTAGCGAAGCGCAAGGGCTACACTACGGCGTAATCAAAACGCCAGAGAAACACTGGTTACGCTGGAAAGAGCCAGAGGCACATCCCGCCGCAGGGGATAATTTCCTGCTCCGAGAACTCAGCCAAGTCTGCAACAAAACCCGATTGCTTGACCTCCTACACAACTTCATCGTCTTCGATGCAACTATCAAGAAAATTTGCCGACACAACCAATTCTTCGGTGTCCAAGC
Source organism: Geodia barretti (assembly GCA_030341885.1). Lineage (NCBI taxonomy): Eukaryota > Metazoa > Porifera > Demospongiae > Tetractinellida > Geodiidae > Geodia > Geodia barretti. The sequence goes on from CASHTH010000683.1 coordinate 3,327, forward strand.
CGCCCAAGCGCGTATCAAACGCAGAGAAGGCGGCATCATCTGGCACACCCAAGGCAGCGGCAAAAGCCTCATAATGGTCTGGCTCGCAAAATCAATCCTCGAAACCATCCCGAACGCACGCGTGCTCATCATCACCGACCGCACCGAACTCGACGAACAAATTGAACAGGTTTTTAATGGGGTCAACGAAAACATTAATCGGACACAGAGCGGCGCGCACCTCCTGCAGGTCCTCACGAATCCCATCGAGCGATTAATCTGTTCACTCGTCCACAAATTCGGCAGATCCGGTGAGATAGCAGACGAAGATGCCGATATTGACGACTATGACGACTACGTTGACGACATCCAGCAAAATCTACCAGACGGTTTCCAAGCGAAGGGCGATTTTTTCGTCTTTGTTGACGAATGCCACCGCACCCAATCCGGCAAACTCCACAGAGCCATGAAGACGCTACTCCCGAATGCCATGCTGATCGGTTTCACAGGTACCCCCCTGTTGAAAAGCGACAAACAACGCAGCATTGAAACCTTCGGTCCCTATATCCACACCTACAAGTATGACGAAGCCGTTGAAGATAACGTCGTCTTAGACCTCCGTTATGAGGCGCGCGACATCGACCAAGTCCTCTCCTCTCAGGAAAGCGTCGATCAATGGTTTGATGACAGAACCAGCGGGACTCACCGATACGGCGAGAGCGCAACTCCGGCAACGCTGGAGCACCATGCAGAATGTCCTCAGCTCACGCGAACGTTTGGATAAAATCGTCGCCGATATCGTCCTCGACATGGAAAAACGGGACAGACTTAAGAGCGGACGCGGCAACGCCATGCTCGTCGCCGATAGTATCTTTTCCGCCTGCCGATTTTTTCAACTGTTTCAGGAAACACCCCTAAAAGGGAAATGCGCCATCGTAACCTCCTATCGACCCACCGTGGAGGCCGTCGCACGCGAAGAAACCGGCGAAGGACTCACCGATAGACAGACCGAGTATTACGTCTATCGCCAGATGCTCGCCGAACACTTCGACGAACCCGCAAACGCTGCGATGTCCAGAGTCGATCGGTTTGAGCAGGAGGTAAAGAAAGATTTCATTGAAAAGCCGGAGAAGATGAAACTCCTCATCGTTGTCGATAAGCTTCTCACCGGTTTCGACGCGCCACCGGCGACCTATCTCTATATCGACAAGAACATGCAGGACCACGGGCTTTTCCAAGCCATCTGCAGGGTCAATCGCCTCGACGGTGAGGACAAGGAATTCGGCTACATCGTTGACTACAAAGGACCTCTTCCGGTCTCTTGAGCAGGCGATTACCGACTACACCGGCGACGCCTTCGAGAACTTCGACGCAGAAGATGTCCAAGGACTCTTGAAGGATAGACTCCAAAAAGGTAGAGAACGCTTAGAAGAGACACGCGAGGCAGTCAAAGCGTTGTGTGAACCCGTCGCACCGCCACGCGATACCGCCGCTTACATCCATTTTTTCTGTGGTCGAGAAGCCGGGAATATCGAACACCTCAAAGCAAATGAACCCAATCGCGAGAAACTCTATAAATTCACTGCCGCATTCGTCCGCGCCTATGCCAACCTGGCGAATGAAATGACCGACGCAGGCTATACCGAAGCGCAGGCACAGGAAATCAGAGACGAAGTCGCACACTACCAAAACGTCAGCCAAGAGATTAAACTCGCCAGCGGCGATTACGTCGACCTGAGAGCCTACGAACCCGACATGCGGCATCTCATTGATACATACATCGGTGCTCGAAGAGAGCGAGACCCTCTCAACGCTCGGCGATATCCCCTTAGTCGAACTGATTGTCGAAAACCGTGCCGAAGCACTTAATCTGCTCCCGGAAGGCATTCGTGCCAATGAAGCCGCAACCGCAGCAACCATCGAAAACAACGTCCGGCGGCTCATCGTTGACAGGTCCGATGTCAATCCAAGGTATTACGAGGAGATCTCACATCTCCTCGATGAAATCATTCGCCAACGCCGACGCGGGTGCTATCGATTATCGTGCAATATCTATCCGAAATCGAAGGACTCAGCGGGCGACTTACCGAACACGAAAACCAAGACCGCTACCCTCCAATATCAACACCGGCGCATTACGTGCACTGTTTGACAACTTAGATGCGCTCCCGGAAGACCGTAGAGCGGCGGCGGCACTCGCAATAGATACCGCCATCCGCACAACGAGAAGAGACGACTGGAGAGGCAACAGGTTCAGGCGACGTGAGGTCCGAAATGCCATCGCAAGGTTGATTAATGAAGAATTTAGTGAGTATGACCTTGACATTGATGCTATCTTTGAGCTTGTGATGAACCAGAATGACTACTAAAACCGACAGGTATCATATCGACATCCGCGGGATCTCGGTAGAGGTCGTCCGAAAAGACATCAAGAATCTCCATATCGGGGTCTATCCACCCAGCGGTCGAGTGCGTGTCGCCGCACCTTTGGCGTTTGACGATACCACTGTCCGGATGGCAATCATCTCACGACTCGGCTGGATTCGCCGCAACAAGCCGCCTTCACACAAGCAAGACCGGCAATCCCAACGCGAATTCGTAACAGGCGAGAGCCACTATTTTGCGGCAGACGCTACCGACTCGACGTCCTGGAACAAGACGCGCCACCGAAGTCTGGCTCCCCAATAACACAAAGATCACTCTCAGTGTGCGTCCCGGCTCCGATCGAGACACACGGGAGCAGTGCTTCATCGTTGGTATCGCCAACATCTTCGGTCGCAGCTGCCGCCGCTCCTTGAGAAATGGGAAGCGAAGTGGGCGTATCCGTCAACGAAGTGCGAATTAAGAAGATGAAAACGCTCTGGGGGTCTTGCAACATCGAAGCCAAACGCATCTGGCTGAACCTCGAGCTCGCAAAGAAACCCGAATCATGCTTGGTGTATATCTTAGTGCATGAGATGGTGCATTGCTGGAGCGGGACCACAACGATCGGTTTCATGCATTGATGGACAAAAACCTACCACAATGGCGGACATATCAGGATACGCTCAACCGTGCACCGCTGGCGCATGAAAGTTGGCAGTATTGATTAAAGATACGGTGGTCCCGCAGACACCTTCCTTTGCTGGCGAGGTTTTATAGTAAAGTCAAAAAATATGTGAGCAGTTAGTCAGTGACCAACGACCCCACCGCCGCTGGCGAGGTTTGTAACCTCGCCCACAGTGTCTAAGTAATTTAGGACTTACGCACGTTGCTCTTTTGTAGCATAACCTGTTAGGTTGTGCCAAGAAACCGTCTGCGTTTTTGATACGGTCTCTCTTTACAGAGCGCGGGCGATGCTCAAAATTGCGTAAGTCCTGATTCTATAATTCACCATAGTTATCAGTTTTCGGCGATCAGCAGTTGGTTTCCGTAGGTTGGGTTGAACGGCGTTGAGAAGTTGGGTATGGTATCTCAAACGGACTTTAAATCCAATCGGCTGCATATATACCTGAAAAACCTCTTTGATGTGGCATATATGGCGTGGATTTCATTTTTCTGCTGCTTTTCACGGGTTTAATGGATTCCGTTCAACCCAACCTACGATGTTATCAGAGTTGAAAACTGAATGGCTCTGGGTTAACTTCTAATTTATCTTGCTGTTTTGCCGCGGATGTGTTAAAGTAAATCAGTTATGAATATCACCGTCTGCAACCCATTGTTAAGGACCCCTTTGTCGCTTATCGTTGATGATTCGTGTCCAGTAGTTAATCTCACCTACTACTGGATACATCAGCGGCACGCCTGGAAGGCGCGACACCAACCGAGTATCCCTCCAGAACGTTGGGAGGGCAACGCCACTCAACTCAAAAAAATACCGCCTACAATCCCCGCAGATTTCGCGTGGGAATGGGCAGAATGGTGCTGGGAAAACGGTGTAAAAGGCAAATTTAGCCTGATTCCTTACCCGGCAGGGATTGGACGTGTTGACGAAGGATTTCCAGACTTTCCAACACATGAATATCAGTCGTGGCTACGCATTTACCGCGAGCTTATCTGGCCCAACTTCGATTTGACACCGGAGATGCTCACCCACACCGCTGTCGTTGATCTGGACACATTCAGCCTCACCGAAGAGTGGGAACAGGTCGAATGGGTGGATCCGCCGATTGATAATAGACTCACAGACTACATCATCACAGCGATGGAAATGCTTGATAATGTTGGCATTCCGTGTGAGGGTGTGACGAGTCCCGGTGCCTTTGGCAAACGGCAAGAAGCGGCGTATGCGAAGGCAGTGCTAACCGCTTCTCAACATGTCAACAATGACCCGCGTCCTTTCTATTTTCTCTGGCTCAAGCATGATGAACTGCCTGATGTACCCATCTGGTATCCTGAGAAGGAGACAGGGATTGCGATTGCCAGTATTGTCGCATGTGCGGGTGATTGGTTCGGTGGCTGGACAGGTTACGATTTGGGGGATGCTGACCAATTCATTACAGAAGATCTGCAGGGGGGTCGTTTACCGCCGATTCTCGAAAAAGAACTTCCGTGTGTTCTTGTTGGGCATTGGCCCGGTTTCTATTTCAACGGTGAAAAATGTGGGTTTGACGTGCTGAAAACCGTCAAGGCACGGCTCGACAATTATGACCCGGATGGCACGAAAACGCTCTGGATGAAAAATTCGGAGATTGGTCACTACTGGATGGCGAGAGAACTTACCGAGATTACTGCAATAGAAGAACAGCAGCAGATTAACCTCTCCACGCAATTCCCGACAGCAAACTTTACGCTCGCTATTGATGCACCGATACGCCATATTCAGGTTAACGGATGGGACCTCCGCGAAGTTCATTCCCGACGTGATTTCCAGAGGGATACGTTTTTGTTGAAGGAAACCAACAGACCTTTGTTGCGTTCGATTTGGAAATTGGTGAGACGCAGCTTGCGCTTACGGAATGAGAATTCTGCCTCCACTTGCAATGACCGTAGAGCCTGTCATATAACTCGATTCCTCGCTCAAGAGGAACGCTATCACATCTGCCATTTCTTCGGGTTCACCAAGCCTACCAAGTGGTGTCGTAGACCGAAGTTGTCTCTACCATCTCTGGTGAGACTTCACTTAACATATCTGTCGCAATCGCCCCCGGTGCAACCGAATTGATACGGATGTTGTGTGGAGCAAGCGGTGCGCAACACGATTTCGTCAGGGCAATGACGCCGGCTTTCGCTGCCGCGTATGGCAACTGGTTCGGACGGACTGCCAACGCAGCGATTGAGGACACGTTGACGATACGTCCAAACTGTTGTGCAATCATCCCCGGTTTGACTGCCCATAACACGTTGAAGGGACCTGTCAGGTTGATCGCGATAATCCGGTCCCAGTGTTCAGGCGCGAGTTCGTCAAACGCCATATCACCGACATCTCCGGCATTGTTTACCAGTAGTTCGATTGTCCCGAGTTCTTCTGTCACCGTCGTGACCATTCTGTTTACAGCATCTCTATCGGCGATATCGGCTTGGACGGGCATTGCTTTTTGACCCAACCCGCGAATCTGTTCACAGACGGCTTCCGCTTTTTCAACGGCGCGAGAATAATGAACAGCGACAGTCGCACCTTCACTGGCGAGTTTGAGTGCGGTTGCCTTTCCTATCCCACGGCTTGCGCCGGTTACCAATGCGACCCTTCCCTTGTATCTCATCAGTGTTAATGAACCTCCCACTATAGGGTTTTGATCTGGAAATAGATTGAAACCCTCTTTTTTTTATCTGTTCTGTATTTATTGCCTATCGAGAGGCCTTGTGCCTTTCATGACGTAATCCTTTTACGCGATCGTCTGTGGCTTGATCCAATATCGAGGCAACGAGTTCAGAGAGACTCATGCCTTCTGCCGTTGCACGTTTCGACAGTTGTATATGAACATCGGTGGGAACCTGTTGAACCCACGTCGGCGATGAACCCGGCTCCGGTATTTCCTGTCCATCTTCTGCTGCAGCCTCAATCCAGCACTGCAGGGCATCCTTTCCATTTTCAATGGCTTCTTCAAGCGTCTCGCCATCGGACATACAACCCGGAAGGTCCGGAAACTCGATTAAATAACCGCCACCTTCTTCTGGGAGTAAGACGCGTGTCATGAATGGGTACATCAGTTTTTCCATCGATGCTTCTCCTTTCTACGAATTATCGGCTAAGATCCTTTCAATCATCCGCACAAGTTTCCGAATATAGACAGACTTTATCGGACGACGGGCGGGAATACTCAAATTCTGATGCGAGGCGTGCAGGAGGGTGACATGACTTCCGCCACCTCGCGGGTGTCGTATTGAAAATCCATATCGTTTTGCCAATGTCTCGACATCAGAAAGCTTCCAGTCGCCACGCGGATTGTTCTTCATCCTTTCAAGGAGTTTATCAGAGCGTCGTCTTTGAGCAGCCATTGAGTGATGTTCCTTTCAAGATAAAACAAGGGGTCTTGTGCCTTTCATTTCCCATACCGCTGCCGTTAATTCTTATAAGAATTGTTGTAATTGTTCCCATACATTGTCGGAAACGGGTGTCGTGGCAGCAGCGAAATTCTGCTCTACCTCTGTGGCATTCCTGGAACCGGTCAGACTCATCGCGATGCGAGGTTGACGGAAACAGAATTGAATGGCGAGATTCAAGACATTCAGATTGTTGTCGGTTGCCCACTGCCAGAGTCGATGTGCCTTTTCAGCGTCAGATGTGCTTAAATGTATTCTGTCGACTGAAACATCCGGCTCAATCCCTGAAAGCAACCCCATTGCGATGGGACTTCCGTTAATGATTCCGATGTCGTTTTCAGTGCCAAGGGGTAACAACCAGTCGTTTGCAGTTTGACTCAGAGCGTGTAATCCAAGTACGTTAGAATTACATCAACAACACCGGTTTCGATGGCGATTTTATGAAATTCGTGTTGCCGAACCCCGAGTCCGATGAACTTAAGCAATCCTTCCTCGCGCATCCGTTGGAGTTCGTCCAGTGCGCCGCCTTTTGCCACAACGGGGTCCATGCTGTCTGGGTCATGCACTAAGCAGACATCGAGATAGTCGGTGCCGAGTAGACGAAGGCTATTTTCGACGCTTCGACGGGTCCCCGAGGCACTAAAATCGCCGCGCCATTCAGGGTGCGTTCCTGTCTTCGTGGCGAGGTAAACCTTCTCGCGCCAACCGTCGGCGAGTGCCAGCCCTACCCGTCTTTCACTCTCACCGTAGAGCGGTGCGGTGTCAAGATAGTTTATCCCTAACGTAATGGCTCGGTGGACCGCTTCAATCGCTTCATCGTCGGTAACATCGCCTCTACCGACTCCTGCGCCTCCCATGCCAAGGCATGTAACCTCTAATTCCGTTCGTCCCAATCGTCGCAGCGGCAATGGATGAGTTTGTGTTGCCATAATTTTTAACTTATTGCTCCTGGGCGAGGTTTCCGTTGTCAACCCCGACCTAAAATTGTCTGAACCGTGATTTATGAGATTATCGGATTCACCATGATTAGATGGACCTGTAATGTAATCACGGTAAATCTTAAAATCATACGGTTATGAATGGTTTCTTAGCGATTCAGTATCTACCTTCTCACTCCGAAGCAAACGGAAGGGCAGTTCAGATTTAATAGTTAAAAATTATCGATGCAGATGCCCGCGGCGGGCATCAGGGTGAATCACGCTCACCCACTGCACCCCTTTAACGACATCGTCCGGGGTATGTCCATGTTCAACACCTTTAGGCGTAACAACGAAATCCCCAGGACCAATGCGATAGGATTCGGATTGTCCGTCAGCTGTTCGGAGCGTCACAGTCGTCATGCCTTCCGTGAAATACCAGTACTCGTCGAAGTCGTGATAGTGAAGTTCGGTGGGGTTTTCCTTTGAAACGGCGAAAGCCCCAATCGTTGTCATGTCAGGGGTGGCTAAAACTTTTCCGAGTGTGTCACCGATGCGTTCCCCCTCACTGAGTCGAATAACACAAAAATTCGTATCCATTCCGTTTCTCCCTTTTGTAGTAAAGAAGAATAGTCCGTAATGTAATGGTTCTCACTGCGAAGCAGGCTCTACGGGAAGGCACGTCAAACATCCAAAACCCCTGCACGAACCGCAAGGTAAAATTAAATGACTCCAATATCTTTCAAATGTTGCAGCGAACCTGCGACCCGCGCCTTGGCTCCCGCTTCATCAAGGTTTTCACCCTCAACTCCCTCCAATTCCATTGTGAAGGGACCGTAGAAACCCGCATCGTTCAACGTCTGAAATACCGCTTTAAAATCGACAACGCCTTCACCGAGTGTTGGGAAATTCCACGTTCGATAGCCGCCGTTTGTATCCTTGAGGTGGACGGCACCGACATGTCCGATAACTTTCTGGACCTCCGTAACGGCTGTCACGTTGTGATTGTAATAATAAACGTTTCCGGTGTCGAAGTTGACACAGATATTGGGATGATTCACGGCTTGCATCGTTTCAAGTGCGATGTCGCCGTTATGCACCATATCCGGATGTGTTTCCAGACAGACCTTAATGCCTGCGGGAGCAGCATTTTCACCGATGGCGCGAAGCCGATCATAGACCGCATTCAGGTCAGCATCACCGGCGTGCACACTCACAAAGATAATATTGACTCCCATCTTATCAGCGATGTCCAGCGTTGTCTGGAAATCTGATACGACCGTTTCAGACTGAACGTCGCAACTGCCGAGCAGACTGGTAGCGGTGAGTCCGTGTGCGCTCAATTCCGCACGGAGGGTATCGGCAGATTCAGGTGCTGGTACGCCGATTTCCACATTCGTCAAACCGATTTCCGCCAAGTGTGTGTACGCCCCTGCGCGAAACTGTCGGTAGCTTCCCAAATTACATGCAATAATATTTTCCATTTTTTTAATGATTCGCAAGGCGTTAAATCACGTGATGGGTTCAATACGAGTTTTCGCTTAAGGGTCGCCTGCGCCTGCTTCGCAGTGAGAATGCAGGCTTACATCACTGTTATCTTTTTTAACGAAAACTTTTTAACCGTTAACTGATAACCGATAACGCCTTTTCCGATAACCGTTAACCGTTAACCGATAACCCCTCTAAGGAATTTTCCGTAAAATTGTGTTGCTCAATAAAATCTCGGTTCCCAGTAGGAGCACTGCGGGTATTAGAAAATATGCCGCCAACTCCTTGTGGGCAACGACGTTGATTGTCTCAAATTTCGTCTTTTCAAAACGATCAATTTCTGCGTAGATGTGCTTGAGCGATTGTGTGTCTGTGGCACGAAAATAGCGACCCCCTGTTATATTGGCAATCTGTTTGAGAGTATCCTCGTCGAGATAGGTTAAAACCTCGCGGTATCGTTTGCCAAAGGTCGTATCCGCGTAAGGGATGCGTGCACCACCCTCTTTTCCCATGCCGATAGTATAAACCTTAATCTCGAAGGATTGTGCAAAGGAGGCTGCTGCTCCCGGTTCAATGCTACCAGCGTTGTTTTCACCATCGGTTAAGAGAATAACAATCTTCGTTTTCGATTCCGAGGTGCGTAACCGATGGGTAGCAGTTGCAAGCGAATCACCGATAGCCGTGCCATCCTCGAGCTGCCCGATCTCTACATCGCGGAGCAATTCTACTAACACTGAATAATCCGATGTTAGCGGGCAGAGCGTAAAACTTTCACCGGCAAAAACAACTAAACCAATACGATCGTTTTGGCGGTGCGTCAGAAAATCGTTAACGACTGATTTAGCAATTTGGATGCGATTAGACCCTTCAAAATCCTCTGCCCGCATACTTTCTGAGATGTCGAGTACTAAGAAGATGTCAATACCTTCAGTGAATTTATGCTCACGGCTTTGAGACAGTTGCGGACGGGCAAGAGAGACAATGAGAAGCACGAGAACAATAAATCTGATCACTCTCAGTATCGGGAACGCTTTAACTGACGGAGTATGCCGCATCTGCTCAATACTTGCTGCAAACCCGTGTTTGAAATCAGAAAAACGCACGATTGGAACGATTGTCGGTTTCCCACGTAACCACCGCAAAGCGAATATCAGTAGTGGGACTACAATGAGCAAACTAAGGAAGAGAGGTGACGCTAACTGCATGTTGACTACACTCTTTCTTACCGAGATCCCCACGCATTGCTGGGGAGTGGGGAGATGTTTCTACGCGGTTCTTGCGAACGTACCATACGGATGCCGCTTAGCAGGCAGAGTCCAATGGCGATATTGTTGACAACGAGAAACGCTGCCCAGTCAATATACGGCAGGGATGTTGCCATGAAGTAGAGGATATAGCCAAATATAACTGCGAGCGGTCTCCAGCGTCCTGAGAAGAGGGTACTACCAAGCGTCAGGAAAATCGCTGCTTTACCACAGATTGCCAAGGGAACCAAGAGCGAAAGGAACAGTAGCATGAATGGCACACCAATGATTGACAATGTCAACACCGTAAGGAGGAAAGGGATCATAACTAACATCAGGATGCCGAATAATATACTGCCGATAGGTCTCCTCGCAAAAAGGGCACTTATCTCGTTTATCGGCTTTAAAAGTACGGCTACTATCAACAGATACATCAAGAGGGAAAATCCAAACTTGAAAAAGACTGTTAGGCGAAAATTCGCTTGCTTACTAATACCCCAGAAAGCATGTGGGTGCATTACAAAATGTACCGCAGCGGGTACCATCTGCCAGTCATTGCTTACTTGGAGGTTAGCGACTCCTTGTGTATTTCCGGTAATCTGTCCGCCGATGATGTGTAGCGTTCCATTCACTTGCGCTTCTGGCGAAAGTTGAGCATCTCCGCCGATTACCAATACGTTGCCGGTAACGCGTCCTTGTAATCTTGCGTCTGCCGCAATTATAACGAGTGTTGTTAATACCTCATCCGCTACTAACTGATAGTCGTTAATGATCTTAAATATCCGCCGCGTCTTTTGCCACTGTACATGCGCTTCACCGGCAGTTTCCCCGTTCTCTGCATTGACGACTTCAATTTGCTTTGTAGATTCGTCAGAAACCGCTTCCAAATTCTGTGCTGTTACGCCTTGCGCAATAAGAATACCTCTGGCTGGGTTTCCGTGTTTAAAGTTGGGTTGCTGCGAGTCTAAAACTTGCAGAGTGTTATTTGAGACCTGTCCAAAAACGGGCAGGATACCAAAGACCAAGAGTAAAGAGATAAATCCTATTTCCTTCATATTTTCCTGTGGGAGGGGTTTCCAACCCCGAATTCCTCTATATTGAGATGAGTGTATGAGAACATTGTAGATGAAAATTCCTTTCATGTCAACGATTTTTTAAATATAGGACCTCGTGTTCGTGAACCGACGTGACCTCTTCGGATCGGTGTATTCTGCGTAGGTTCTCTATTCAGGTTGCGTTCCTAATTTTCGTATGGAAAAAAGAACTGGAACGTGGTGACATCAAAGCGTGCGCGGAACCTTTTCAGCGAAAATGAAATCGCCTTGAATTTCAATTTTTTCTTGACATGTACCTGTGAATCTGATATGATAGATGTATGTAATATGTTAGCGGCAATTTATGCTTTGGTACAACATTTGTGTATGTGTACATATAAATCGCATAGATGTGTATAGAGTTCTTGGATTGTAATATTGAATGGGAGGTAAAAATGAGTTTCAGTACTACTTTTTCTGACAAGTTTTTGCTTACGGGCTTAGTCTTTGTGTGTTTCAGCCTTTTTGGGGTTAGTGCTTTGTTCGTTTCCACTACCTCTGCCGAAATTAACCCTGATAATATTGTCGGGATGTGGCTTTTTGATGAAGGCAAGGGAAATATCGCGACAGATGAGACCGGAGGTGGACTGGATGGTGAGTTTGAAGGTAAGCCGAAATGGGTTAAGGGCCAGTTTGGGCAAGCACTTGAATTTGATGGTAAAGGTGCTTACGTTCAGATCCCCGGTCATGATAACCCAACTAAAGCGATCACGGTCTCAGCTTGGGCAAAGAGCCCAGGCGATACTTGGAACCAGCATGGCTGGATGGTTGAAAAGCGGAACGCCTATATCATTCATCCCAACCAAGGAACGAAAAATGTAGCGTGGCCGGTTTGTAATGGGGGCTGCTGGAATAAACCCGGCGGTTGGAATGATGGTAACGTTGGTCCCAAAGATATTACCGACTGGCACATGTACACCGCCACTTTTGATAGTAAGACCGGTAAGTGGGCCATCTATATTGATGCGGAAGAAGCGAGCACATTAGATTTGGCTAAGAATCCTATTGATGCTGATAGCGGTCCCGTCAATATCGGATTTGACGATTGCTGCGGTGGTGCTCGATTTGGTGCAGTCACTATCGACGAGGTTGTAATCTTTGATGTCGCTTTGGAGCAAGCGGACATTGAAACGATGTTGGACGGTATGCATGCAGCCTTAGGGGTTGATCCTACTGACAAAATGACGACCACTTGGGCGGAAGTGAAAGTCAAGTACTAGGTGGTATGGTTTTTCAGGTTCAACTTGCGAGTTTCCATCCGGTAGGGCGGGCAGTTGTGTCCGCCTATATAAATAGCAACTTATGCCCGGAACCCTCGCATGACACTGTAAATCCGATAGGGTTGACACACCCTGACATAAATTGTAGACATGCTGTTCAGACGCGCCGTGGTGTAAAGGAACAGAAAAATGGAGGAACAAATGACATTTAGTCACGACGAAACAGACGATCTTGATGATGAGCCACAAGATTCGTATCCAGATGAAGAGGATGACGATTTGGTTGATGTGGAAGATGATTCGGACGATTCTGATACTGCACTCTCTCATGCTTTTCGTGAGGCAGCAGTACCGGAGGTAGTAGAAGACCACGACGATGAAGACGATGAAAAGGAAGACAGTGTGGAAGAAGCAGATGACGATGATACTGAAGCAGATGAGGCAGATGACGATGATACTGAAGCAGATGAGGCAGACGACGATGATACTGAAGCATACGAACAACGGCTTGCTGAAGCGATAGATGCATTGCCAGACGAAGAAGATTTAGAAGTAGTCGTCCCACCGCTGGAATTACCTTCGTTGGAAGTTGAGCTTCTCCGACCACAGGAGCGAGATAATCTCGCTTATGCAGATGCTATACAAGCCTACTATGAGGAGAAAGATTATCAACGCGCAATCGAAAAATTCGGAGAGGCTATAGAAGACGAAACCCAGCGCACGGACGGAAGTGTGACAGATGCCAGTTCGATTGTAGTGAAAGCGATGTACTGGCAAGCAGAAGCGTACGTCAAAATGCAAGACATTCCGCAAGCTATTGTAACTTTTGAGAGTCTCATCCAGACGTATCAAGAACATCACCTTTCGTTAGCCGCACAGCGGAGAACAGAGCACTTTGAACCCAAAATAGCCGTCAGCAAGATAGCCGTCGGCAGTCAGCAGTCAGCAAAGAGGGTGTAATTTCACCAGAAAACCTCTTAACTGATGGTTTCCGACGGCTGATGGAACCGATAGCCAATACGCTGATAGCCATAAAAAAAAGGATTGGCAAAATTTGTGGAAACCTTGAAAGATTTTCTCAAACAGAAAGCGACTAACCTACGCATTCATTCGGTTATCTCCACATCGGAGGCAGGTTCTGGACATCCAACGACGTGTCTCTCGGCTGCGGATATCGTCTCAGCACTCTTTTTTCACGCGATGCGTTATGACACGACCGATGCTCAGAACCCCAATAACGATAGGTTCATCTTGTCAAAGGGGCATGCGGCACCGCTACTTTACGCTGCTTATGCGGAAGCGGGTATTATCCCAACCGAAAAACTACGCACGCTGCGGCAAATTGACAGCATCTTGGAGGGACATCCGACCCCTCGGTTTGAATGGACAGAGGTCGCAACAGGGTCACTTGGACAGGGCTTATCGCTTGGACTCGGTATGGCTCTCAATGGAAAATACTTAGATGCCTCTGACTACCGGGTCTATGTTCTCCTTGGTGATGGTGAGACTGCCGAAGGTGGGGTCTGGGAGGCGGCTGCTTTGGCATCACACTACAAGCTTAATAATCTGATTGGGATTGTGGATGTCAATGCGCTTGGACAGAGTCAGCGAACTATGTATGCCTTCGATGTTGATACGTACTGCCAACGTTTTGAGGCGTTTGGTTGGCAAGCCATCGGCATTGATGGTCACGATTTTGATGAAATTCTTCCGGCACTCGACCGAGCGAAGGCTTCGAACGAGAAACCGACGATGATAGTCGCCAAAACTTTTAAGGGAAAAGGGATTTCGTTCCTTGAAAATGTCGACAACTGGCACGGAAAAGCACTCGCCCAAGGTGAGGAACTTGATAAGGCTTTGGCTGAGCTTGGTCCGTTGCATTCAGATGTTCCCATTCAGATTGAATCCCCTGGGTCCTGTAAATGCGAGTGCGGATCGCTCCGCCGTGACCGAATGTGAACCCCCTGACTATCCGGCGGACGAAGAAGTCGCGACGCGTAGTGGCTACGGCGCAGGGCTTGCGAAACTCGGCAGTGCGAATCCAGATGTTGTCGCTTTGGACGGAGATACCAAAAATTCTACTTATGCCGATCAATTTATGACACTCCATCCGAACCGCTATTTCGAGATGTTCATCGCGGAGCAAAATTTGGTCGGTGCTGGCATCGGTTTGGCAAAACGCGGGAAGATTCCGTTTGTCTCCACGTTTGCTGCGTTTTTATCGCGTGCCTATGATCAGATTCGGATGTCTGCAATCTCACAAGCGAATATTAAATATGCGGGTTCACACTGTGGGGTCTCAATCGGCGAAGATGGTCCCTCGCAGATGGGTTTAGAGGACATCGCGATGTTCCGGGCAATTCCGGGAGCAGTCGTGCTGTATCCAAGTGATGCAGTCGCCGCTGAACGGCTTGTCGCGGAAGCTGCCGCATACGAAGGTATCGTTTACCTTCGCACCTCACGCCCAAAAACCTCTATTCTCTACGATGCTGACGAGAGTTTTCCAATTGGTGGGTGTAAGGTTATTCGGGAAAGCAGTGAAGATAAAGTGACCGTTGTTGCCGCAGGTATTACCCTTCACGAAGCGTTGAAAGCACACGAAATACTGGCTGCAGAGGGAATTGCTATACGCATTATTGATCTGTACTCCATCAAGCCGATTGATAAAGAGGCACTGCAGAAGGCGGCATCCGAGACGAACAACACCTTAATCACCGTTGAAGACCATTATCCTGAAGGGGGTTTGGGTGATGCTGTCCTTGATGCTGTGGCGACGCAAGGGGTCTGTGTCCACAAACTTGCTGTTACAGGAGTGTCGAGATCCGGGAAACCGGAGGAACTCTTGGAATATCACGGCATTAGTGCGGACGCTATAGTGGAAAAAGTTAACAGTCTTTAGTTATCAGTTATCAGTTACAGTTACAGAGCGGGTTGTTAAACGAAAACCTCTTAACTGAAATCGAAGCGTACTGACAACTGACAACTATTCTTCTGAAAACTATGAACATGCGTAACACAATCGTCTGGATTACTGTCCTGGGTGTTATTTTCCTCGTTGGGATTGGGGTGATCTATGCCTTGCGCGCCCCGCGTGCGGTACCCAAAACCTACCCGGCGGATAAGGGACCCAACTTTATTGATGTTACCACCTATTCACTTAAAATGCAGGAAGCTTACGAACTTTTTACCCGTAAGTGTAGCCGATGCCATACCGTTGCACGCCCAATTAATTCTGCTTTTGCCCCAGACGAATGGCGAAAGTATGTCCATAAGATGATGCGGAAACCGGGTTCGGGACTCACTCCCAAGACCGCGGAAGAGATTATTAAATTCCTAATTTACGATTCAGAACACAGGGAGAAAAACACACAATGATTCTCGCAATATCAATTCGCAGGCTGGGAGTTATCGTGGGATTCATAATGTTAACAGTGGGTCTGTTCTGTGCAGTAGGCTTACGAGTCGGGTTAACCGAAGAGGGGAATATGAATAGAGAGGATTTACAGATTACGATAGATGCACAACGCGTCACATTTGCCGCACCTCCTATTCTCAGAGAGGGTAATTGGTTCGTGCCTTTGGAACCTTTCGCCAAGCAGCTCGGCTTAAAAGTCGAGTACCCAGAGGGTGCGAAGATGGTGGTTCTCTGCGGTGGTGTGACATCAGAACTCTGTGTGCCTCTCGAATTCCAAGATAGTGCGAAGGGTGTTGTTGATGTTGATGGCGTAACTTATGTTCAACCGGCGCGAGTTACGGAGCCCTTCGGCTTTGAAATCTACGAAGTATCAGCAAATCAGTTGGAGGTTATTCAACCTATGCACCTTGCACCCGAATTCACGCTCCTCGACCTCGAAGGGACACCAAGACGCTTACGGGATTTCAGAGGGAAAAAGACACTCCTCTATGTTTGGGGTTCGTGGTGAGGTTGTCGTGAACAACTGCCAGGCTGGCAGAAGTTTTACGCTAAACACCGGGAAAGGTTAAACCTTGTCTCCATTGCTCTCGATGCACAAGGCGCGTCCGTCGTACGCCCTTGGCATGATGCGGCAAACGCCGATTTTGTCACGCTCGTTGATTCACAGAATACATTCGGTACCCGCTATGACCTCAAAGCTATTCCCTATGGTGTCATGATTGATGAGGCGGGACGCTTGGTAAAAGCACCTTTCAACATCAATGTTGCGGATCAAAAAACCCTCGCGATGCTTGAAAAGTGGCTGTCGGACCCCGATTATAATGCGAAGTTGCTTCGCGATATAAAACCCTTAGATGAGCTAAATGCGCAAACTACTACTGAAGCTGCTGCACGCTTTCAACTGGGTCTGGTCTTGTTGGAGGTTGGTAAAAAAGAGGAAGCGATGGCAGAATGGCGGAAGGCTTTGGCATTAGATCCGCAAAACTGGATTATCCATAAACAAATTTGGGCAGTGGAGTGTCCTGACAAATTCTATGACGGCGATGTCGATTACAGTTGGCAGAAGGCACAGTTAGAGGCAGAAAAAAGTAAACCGTATGAGCAAACTCCTGATTGAGATTTTTCTGTAGGATAGATCTCTAAATCGTAATTTTTCCCATATAATTGTAGAAAAGCGAAGACCGAATGCCTTTATAGTAAAGCCCGAAAATATGTGAACACCGAGGATTTGGACCTTCCCGCCTCGCTGCGAGGTTTCCTAACCTCGCCAACGCTAATGTGTATAGGTAATTATAGGCTTTACTATAAACACAGGCGAGAATGTCTCTGCCTTTTTGTTTAGAATGTGCTATACTATCCGTACTCTTAGACGATTGGCGTGCAGTGTTTACACCGACCTAACATATCTTTAAGAACCATTTCAGAAGAATATTGTCTAATCTCTAAGGGGGAAACCATGAAGGAGAGTTTGCAAAACATCGGGGACCTCATCGCTGAACCGAGTGCCGCGTTTTCGCGTCTCAAATTACAACCGAGATCTGGCATCGCATTTATAGTCTTTTATCTGTTTTCTGTTCTCATTGGCTGGGCTGTTCTTCCGTACACTAAAGTGCTGAGTGCTGCACAACTCGTGAAACGAGGTTTGCAACCGGAACAACTTGAATCTGCGGGAAATATCGGTCAGATTTTCGAGAGCATTGGTATCTTCATCGGACCAATCTTTGCGATTGTGGTGTTTGTCATTATCAGTGCTGTCTTCAAGTTAGCAGCTCGATTTCTTGTGGAAGGTGATACGTTAGGATTTAGGCATATCTACGCCGCTGTTGTTCATATTTCGTTGATTGGTTGCATTATACAGTTGGCGAACGCTGCGCTTCTACTTGTTTTTAAGGACATAGAAGGGGTCAAGAGCGCGGCAGACTTAAAAATGATTCCCGGATTACATCTGCTGTTTGCCGCCATATTAGAGGGACAGGTGAACCCTAAATTAATGATGTTTCTCAGTCATATTAACCCGTTGAGTTTGTGGATAATCGCAGTGATGGCAATAGCAATCGCCGTACTTGCCGATATGGAGAAAAACAAAGCCCGTGTCGCTGCAGTAATTCTGTGGGTAATCAGTATTCTGCCTGAGGTCGTATTTGCCACCTGAGCATCGGAATTATGAAAGAGAGTTGGCAAAATCTCATTGATCTCATTGCGAACCCGAAAGCCACATTTACGCGGCTGAAATCTAAGCCAAAGTGGGGAGTTGCGTTCGGTGTCTTCTGCTTTCTTGTCGTGGTATTGGCATGGATAGTTTTCCCGTTTACGCAGAAGTTCATTAACCCACAATATGCGAGTAGTTTAGCAGATGTTGAGCTGTTTGGATCTACCAAAGCAGCATCTATGGTGTTTGTTGCAGTGGGTGGGATTGTTCTTGGGGTTCTCTGTGCTGTTGTGTTCAGTATTATACTCACCGTGGTATCGCGAGTTTTCAAGGTAAATGAGGCACTCAAATTTAAACACATTTTCGCGGCTTGGTGGCATACTATCTTGATTAATCCGTTGGTATTTTTTATCAATATCGCATTCCTTCCAGTTTTTAGGCGCGTTGAGGATATTGAGACGGTTGTTGATATGAGAATTATTCCCGCAATCCACATGTTGGTGACATCCGTCGAAAAATCCGTATCTTCTGTTTTTTTTGAGTTATGTAGATATCTTGGGTATATGGAGTATCTTTGTTTTAACTGTGGCGGTTTCTACACTCGCGGAAATTAATAAAACAAAGGCATGTCTTACGGCAGTAATCATTTGGCTATTAAGAATCGGCGTTGATACTTTATTCCAGGTTGGTTCTTCTTCTTAGAAATATGTGGATGACAGAGAATCGGTAGAATCTTATGAATCGTGGATAATGTAGATGGAGGACAATGATGAATACAAGAGAAAATTACGCGGAATTACAAGCAAGAATTTTAGATGCACGACGGGTCTGGAAACGGAGTTTCTTCTGGACAGGGTTTGCTATTGTCCTGACAGGTGTTATCGCTTTGCTTGTGGGTGAAGCCATCGTTGATTGGCTGATGCCGCTCCCAAGTGCTGTCCGCATCGCTTTATTAGCTATCGGTGTAGGTGTTATCGGTTACCTGCTGTATAAGTATCTCGTTCAACCGCTCCGGGCATCGCTCACGCTCCGTGATGTCGCCCTCAACGTTGAAGGAAACCATCCGAACCTTGAAGATAGGCTGGTGAGTGCCATCGAATTCGGAAACCGAGAATCGGCGGATCCGATTGAAGCGCACATGCTCCAACGCTTGCTTGAGGATACCATCGAGCGGGTAAAAGGCATCAATTTCAAAGCAACAATTGATCACAGTCGCACCCGTAAGCATGTCGGCATTGCTGCTTTGGTTGTTGTCGGTTGTTCTATTCTTTCACTGTTGTTTCCGACAGAAATCCATACGAGCCTGCTCCGTGTATTGGTGCCTTGGGAGAGAACGGATCCGATTCTGACAACCAAACTCGCTGTTGAGCCAGGAAATGCGCGGATCCTCCGCGGCAAGAGCCTGCCGATTCATGTGACTGTCACCGGTAAGTCTGCTGAAAAGGCCGTCTTGACGTATAGAGATATTGGCGCGCAGCAACCCTCCACATCCGAAGTCAAGAAAGACGAGCAACAGCCCAAAACTATGATTAACATGTTGCAAAATCCGGACGATAAGCGCGGGTTTGCCTATGAAATTTTAACATTGATGCCGATATGGAATACTATGTCGTTGCAAACGAGGCTATCTCAGAACGCTACACCGTTGAAGTCTTTGAAATGCCAAAGGTGACTGAAATTTCGGTCGCTTACACTTACCCTGACTATACGGGTCTTAAACCCGTTGTGCAAACAGGAACCGGGAATATTCATGCTGTCGTCGGCACGCAAGCAGAAATCAGACTTACGACGAATAAAGCTATTCAAACTGCATCAATAGCCACCAGCAGTCAGCCTTCGGCAGTCGGTCAAGAGCCGTCTGGGACAGATGAGAACGTCCGCAACTCCGACAACGATCTACCGAGAGCCGATAACCAACGGTTTCCGATAGCCATTAATGGAAACACGCTCACGACCACTATAGATGTTGTTGAGAATGGAAGCTATGCCATTCAGCTGCTATGCATTGATGGGTTCAACAACGAGATACCGATCGAATACACAATCAAAGCCATTCCAGACGCTGTGCCTGAAGTCGTTATCAAAGAACCCGGTCGAGATGTGAAAGTTACAAAGTTAGATGAGGTGGAAATCATCGCTGAAGCAACAGATGACTACGGCGTTGCAGAATTGAAACTCATGTATCGCGTCGGATCCGATGCATTGCAGGAACTCGTGATGGAATCCTGCCGTTTCCACTCCGATTGTAGGATCCGAATCCGGTGCTGACACCCGTCGCGTTGCAGACGGTACCTATACCTTCTATCTGGAGGAATTTGACGTTGAACCGGGGGATGTTATCTCCTATTACGCGCACGCTACCGATAACAACACACGCACCGGTCCCGGCGAAGCCAGTAGCGACATTTACTTCATTGAAATCCGTCCCTTTAATGAAAATTTTCATGAGGGGGAAGGGGAACCCGGACAACCTGCTGAACCCAATCCGCTTTTGGAGGTAATTAGTTCGCAGAAGGAGATTATTCGAGAGACATCGAAGCACATTCGCGAGAAACCCTTAACGATTACTGGGAAATATCAGTCTGCCGTTAGGAAAACGGGTGAAAAACAAACCAAATTGAAGGATCAAACGCAACGAGTTGTAGATGAATTTAGTGCTGCGATGCAAATGGACTCGGGAGTCTCACCCGAAATCTTAATGAACTTAGAGGATGCGATAGACAGAATGGGTGAAGCGAGTGATAGTTTGAACGCTGTCCGTCCTGATGAAGCGATTCCGCCGGAACAGGAAGCGCTTGAATTGCTGAATAAAGTGAGTCTTGAGCTTCCCAAGGTGCTGATGCAGATGCGGAATAATAATCCACAACTCGCTGAAGACCTTGAACTTGAAATGGAGGCGTTGCAAAGCGAGCTTGAGAATCAGCAGAACGAACTTGATATGGAAATGCAGGAGCAGACGCAAGAGATGTTGGATCAAGCGCGTCAGATGTTAGGAGAACAGCAGCAACTGAGTCAACAAAGTCAGGAGTTAGGGCGTGAAAGCCAACCCTCGCCGAGTGAGATGCAGCAGAACAGCCAACAACAGGAACAGCTGGGACAACAAGCACAACAGATGGGGCAGCAACTCAACACCATGCAACAGAATGGGCAAGGCACCCAAGGACAACGCCTGAACCAAGCTGGACAGGCGATGCAACAGGCGGGTGAACAGATGGAGGAAGCCGCGGAGGGCATGCAACAGGAAGAACCGCAACTGAGTGCCGCCAAGGGACAAAAAGCGGAAGAAAGACTTGAGGAAGCCATTGAACAGTTGGAAAAGGTCGCCGCGGAATACACAGATGATGCGCTTGATAGAGCCTCTCAACAACTTGAGCAGTTGACAGAAGCGCAATCTGATGTTCAGCAGCAGACACAGGAACTCAGAGATCGTTCTCAGCAATCAGAGATGCGCCCTGAAGATTTCCAAAGAGCGTCTGATCTTGCCAATCAGCAGCGCGAACTTCAACGCAATCTGGAGGCACTTGAGCGCACACTAAGAAACATCCAGGAGCAACTCACTCAAGACAATCCGGAGGCAGCCCAAAATGTAGCTGATGCGACAAGACGTCTCGTTGAAGAACAGACTTCGGGAGACATGGCGACTGCACAACGTGCCTTGCAATGGCGTAGTTTCCGAGCCGCTGACCAGAATCAGCAAGAGGCCTTAGATACATTGGAGCAGACACAAGGGGATCTGCAGCAGGCGCGAGCCAATATGGCGGATACCGAAGAAGAGCAACTTGAAGCTACACTTGAACAACTCCAACAAGCTCGGGAACGGATGCAGGACATCCAACGCGAACTTCAAGCGATGGAAGGTCAGGAGCAGACGGAGGAACAGCAGCGTCGGCGGGAACAACTCGCGCAACAACAGCAGCAGATTCAAGAGCAGATGCAACGCGCACAAGAGGCGATGCAAAGGCAAAGTGGGAACCAACCCGGCTCCGATGAACCTGCAGATCAGGAGGTTTCCCGGGCAGGTGGCACGGAGTCAGACAGGGAAATTGATAGACTCTGGCTTGGCATGCTTGATACAATGGACTACCGACCCGGAAATCGCTCAAATCCATTTCCTAACTACGAATTCGTTGTTAGGGATCTTGATAAGTTGGAGACCGCACTTGAAGAGCGGCTTAGCACACTTCAGGAGAAAAAACGGCTCGCTCAGGTCACAAAAGAAGATGTCCCGCCTGAGTACCGTAGACTCGTTGATGATTACTACGAGTCTTTGTCGCAATAATTGGTTTTCGGTTCGGGTTGCTACGCAACCCTTTCGGTAGTCGGTTTTCAGTTAAGAGGTTTTCGTTTAACAAAATCCTCTTGTAACTTTAACCATCAACTCGTGCTTTAACATTTATAACGGAAGCGAGTTGATGGTTAAAACCGACAACCATTCTTCCGAAGACCGATAACTATTCTTCCGATAACCGACAACCGATAACCGATAACTGACAACTATTAAAAATATGGAACTGCAGACTATGAATATAATTAAACCCGGCGATCTCGTCGATCTGAACGATTACGCACCCGATTTCACCGGAGCTTACGAAAAAAAAGGTCAAACCAAGCGCAGGCTGAAAAAACTCCATAAGCAGCTTCTGAAACTTCAGGAACTGCTTTATGCTGGGAATCAGCACGCACTTCTCATCATTCTGCAAGGCATGGATACATGTGGCAAAGATGGCACTATTCGGAGGGTAATGGCTGGTATGAACGTCCAAGGGTGCGATGTTGTTAGTTTCAAAGTCCCTTCTACGGACGAACTTTCCCGTGATTTCTTATGGCGTGCACATAGAGCCGTTCCACCGAAAGGGAAAATCGGTATATTTAACCGTTCGCATTATGAAGATGTCCTCGTTGTTCGGGTACATAGTTTAGTACCAGAGGATATCTGGTCGCAGCACTATCAGCAGATTAACGATTTTGAGAAGATGCTCGTTGAAAGTGGAACGGTCGTCCTGAAATTTTTCCTTCACATCTCAAAAGATGAACAGAAAGCGCGTCTTGAATCTCGGATTAGCGATCCGACAAAACATTGGAAAGTCATGGAATCCGATGTTCGTGAACGCGCCTACTGGGATGATTATATGCAAGCGTACGAAGTGATGCTCCAAAAGTGTAGTACGGACTGGGCACCTTGGCATGTAATCCCCGCGAATAAGAAGTGGTATCGGAACCTCGTTATCACGGAGTGTATCGTTGAGACGCTCAGGAAACTGGACATGAGGTATCCCGAACCTTCTGTTGATATTACCAAATTCACGATTGGGGATTGAAACACGTTGCCTATGGAAGTTGACCGTTAACTGAGTGTCTTTCGGCAGGAGAGGCCTCAAGCGCAGAAGTAGGCACAAAATTAATCGAAAACCGATTTTGGACAACGGACAAAATCGAGCGAAAACGCCATAATTAAAAAATGCTTTCAAAACATCAGTTAGCGCAATTTGAAGAAGAAGGCTATTTACTGCTTTCCGGATTGATGCCGCAAGAGACTGTCACAAAAGCGGAGGCTGCGATGTGGCACATGATGGGCATGGATGCGGAGAATCCAGATTCATGGGATCATTTTCAGCGTCCGCGGCTCTCCGGTTTTATATGGAGGAGATGGGAAATGGAAAGCGCATTGAACTTTTCGGCGTTACCCATCCAGATGTATTAGCGTGTTGCACGCCGGATTACCTCGCCGTCCTCAAGCAACTCGCGTCCCGCTACCCAGAAATTCCGCATTGTGAGAGTCAGTCCCCTGATGGCATCTGGGCACTCAATCAATTTCCCGTTTCGGTTTCCGAATGGAAAAGTCCATCACCCCACTTAGATGGCGATTTTCGGGATTTCCGTCTGGATCCCGGAACATTTCGGGCAACCAGTTTGACTTACCTCACCGATGCGAATTCGCACGGCGGAACGACGTTTATATGGCCCGAAGGTCCGCAACGGATTCGAGCGTTCCGTAAGAAGAATCCAGAATTCTCCAACCATATCCGTGATGTACGCTCGCACTTTCCAGAATTGGATTTAGGCGAACCGATGGAAGTCGTTGCGAAACAGGGGGATGTGCTATTTTTTCACCATCTGCTACCGCATTCTGGAACAATCAATGTCAGTTCTTCCCCGCGCTTCGCGATCCGATATATGTGCCTATGCCTCGCATGTCGCAAGTGGGAGAAAAAAGAGGAGTGGAATATCTGGATGCCATAAGAAAATTGAATGGAGGAGTGAAAGATGATGATCCCAAGATAACGGTTGGCTTTGGCTATTATTTTTTCTTGATTGTTGTTATCGTTTTGAATCTTGCTATCGTAAAAACCGCAATTTCCCAAGAAGTTTACGCACAGACAGGATTTGAGGAATTCTCGGTCGGTAACCTGCCCAAAGATTGGGAGGTAATTGGCGGTGACTTTGAAGTTTCTGGCGACACTGTCAAAACCGATAAAAAAGCACTCGCTATTTTGGGCGGTGGAGACGGAGATGGACTCGGTGTGCCTATAGAAACCGAAAATCCTATTATTTCGGTCGAATTCTGGGTTTATATTGAGGGGGGTGGTAGGTCTTTCAATCTCAAAGTCGCTACTGCTGACGGCATTGGCGAAAACACCGGATGCACCTACATCAACTGGGACGCTGGCATTGTTCGGCTTTACGATGGCGCGGCGTGGCAACTTATTGGTGACTTTGAAACCGATACATGGAAATACGTCCGCGTTATCGCTGATGTCGGTAAAAGCGAATTCGATTTCTACGTCGGAGACGATAGAAACGATGCGTTAGGGACCAAACCAGAGAAAGGACTCCCCTTTCGGAATGCTGCGCTCGGTCCCGTTGCCAAATGGGTCGCTTTCTATACGTGGGGAATAACTGCCCCCGGTTATGTTGATGATTTACTGATCTATGAAGGGGCAGATCCACTCGACCTTGCCGTTGATCCGAACGGAAAACTCACGACACTCTGGGGACACGTTAAGCAAGGATTGTAGGAACGATTTTTAATTCATTGAATCTGGACCTTGCTCCAAATATAAAGCAAAGACAAATTATGCCATTTAAGGCATAATTTCATTCCGCAACGGTTTCTGGTTAAGTCGCGACTGGATATGGGAGTCTGTTCATTCACGATTAGACAAGAGCACGTAGCTTGGAACGTAGTGGAAAGCGGGCTACGAAAAGGAACTTTCAAGTCGCAACCCACCTGAACGAACCGCAAGGAAAATTAGAAATATGAAAAACAGCGAAACGATCGGTCTAACACCGGCACAACGGCTCCACTTCGACATCTACGGTTTTGTGTTATTGGAGAACGTCCTAAACGGCGATGAAATTGAGCGCATGAAAGGCGCGCTCTACAGGATGAAAGCCGACGAAGATCTGGATGCCAAAAGCGTCTATGCTCGCGGGAGAAGCGAACACCATATACTTTTCGGCAATCTCGTTGCGTATGATCCGGCACTCTTAGAATACGCCGCACATCCACAACTCGTGCCACTGGTTGAAGAGGTCGTGGGAGGCGCGGTACGCCTTGAAGAGTCCGAAGCAATCATTAATAGACGTAATCCGGATACAGAACTGAGCGAACTTCACAAACGCCGCTATAACCCGACGGGGTTTCATCGTGGAACGCAACACGGTTGGGGCACCTATATGGAACAGAACAAGTTCCACTGCATCTTTGTGAAGACGCTCGCCTACCTCACGGATGTCGGTCCCGACGATGGTGGAACGTGCGTCATACCGGGGAGCCATCGCCTAACATGGGATCACAAAGAAATGATTGAAGCGGCACTCTCTGATGATAAACTCATTTACCAAGTCGAGGCATCAGCCGGTTCCGTTCTTCTTTTTCCCGAAGCGTTGATTCACAGCACGACTGCCATCCGTAGCGACAAGGAGCGTGTCATCCTCATCTCCGGTTACACACCGCCGATGGTGCGCGAATGGCCCGGCAACGAAGTCAGTCCCGAATTTGTTGAAACATTGCCGGAAGACATCCGTCCGCTTATTTCAGGAAGCGACAGTTGGCACTGGAAACGGCGGTATTAATCTGCGTGTAGGGCGAGGAATCCATTCTTCGCCCATTTTTTATGCTCCCGAAGTCCGCGGCATCCACAACGGTTCCTTTCCCATCTCCGCGAACAGCAACTTCATAACCAAATCTGCCTTCAACGCCGCGTGTTCAGCGGAATTCCACAGATTATTGACCTCTCCTGGATCTTCTTTCAGATCAAACAATTCACCATACTCTCGTTATAGTAGACGGTGAGTTTATAACGATCGTCAACATAGGTTTTAACGTGTACCGTTGTCGGTTCATGGTGGTTTTCAACGATAATATGGTCACGTGCCTGTTCTGCTTGTCCCGACCAGACGGGCATCTGATTTACACCTGTCATCGAGCGCGGAGTATCGATACCAGTAGCACTGAGGAACGACGGGGCTAAATCTACCAGCGTCTGCAACGCCTCCGATTGTTTCCCTGCAGGCACAACTCCCGGATGCCGAACGATAAACGGCACTCGGATGACATCTTCGTAGTGGAATGCCCCTTTTGCAACGAGACCGTGTTGTCCGTAAAAATGCCCGTGGTCGGACGTGAAGACAACCAATGTGTTCTCTGCGAGCCCTAATTCGTCAAGTTTCGCCAAGATTTTCCCGATATACTTGTCCATCAGACTCACCATCCCGTAATAGACAGCGATGTCTTTGGCGAGTTCATCTCGATCGCGTAAATGCGAGTTGAAGCCGTGTACACCCTTTCCACTTTCGCGCCAAGCAGAGAAATCGGGCTTTTGCTGTTGCGTTAGCTGAAAATGCGGTGGGTTGTTATCATGTTCTCCCTCGGTTACAGAAGGCACCGTCAACGCATCTGGGTCGTACATCGTGTCCCACGGCTCTGGAACAAGATATTTTGGATGTGGATCGAAGAAGCTCGCCCAGAGGAAAAAGTTCTCGCCGTTCTGCTGATAACTTTCCATAAGTGCGTTGGTCCGCTCGGCAATCCATGTATCATAATGATATTCTTCGGGGATCGGCCATTTCCGATGTTGACCGCGAGCGTTCCCTGTCGGTGGAGCGAAAGTAGTCGCGCCAATTTGTGCAGCCATTTTCCTCCATCCAGATGGCGTAGTGCTGTCCGACGTGCGCTTCGTCGGCGTGGTTGCGTGCGAGTTCAGCGTGTTCAAACCCGTAAAACGGTTCTTTGAAACTGCGCCAAAAGTCCAAATCTTGGAGGATCGGATAGGATTCGAGAGACGGGAATTCGTCAGTTCCGTGGAGCGGTTGAAAATGCGCTTTTCCGACAAGAGCAGTACGGTAACCTGCATCCGTGAAAGTCTTCACCGACAGTATGCTCCGCTTCGGAGAGTTTTGTGCCGAGCGACCACGCACCGTGTTGGCTCGGATATTTACCAGTAATAATAGATGCACGTGTCGGTGTGCAGGTAGGGTTCGGACAATAGGCTCTATTGAAAAGTGTGCCTTGCTGCGCCAAGGTGTCCAAGTGAGGTGTCTGAATTTCTGGGTTGAGGCATCCCAAGGTATTCCAATGTTGCTGGTCGCTGGTAATAAATAGGATATTAGGTCTGGTTTTGGTTTCCATACTGTTTCCTTTGTGTTGTATTTGTTGGCGAAAATCAGCATAGCACTTCGCAAGGAATAATTCAAGAGAGATGCTGTAGAAGCAATCTCTTGATCGCGGTTGTTCATACAAATATAGCAGAAAACTGAAAACTAATGAATGCCACTGAACCATCGATTAAATTCGGTTGATACCCCTTCCGAAATGTGTTATTCTTTTAGACAGCATTGTGATTGTAAAGGAAAGTGAATGAACAGGGAAAACCAAAACGAGCCAAGTACGGTTGATGAAATACTTCGAGCAATAGAAGAGAAAGGGGACACTGCGGAATACATCTACCGCGGAGAATCAAAACATTTTGAGGCAGTTTCTTCAAACCTCTATCGTGTTTTCCTTGAACGCAAAGACTTTAATGTGGAGGCAGAACAATTTGATATAGAGGTTGTCCAAAAAGGGATACTGGAGGAGGCTAAAAAATATCTCCGCAGAACGGACAGCGATTGTGAATTCCTCGTCGAAATGCAACACTACGGAGGGAAAACCAACCTCATCGATTTCACGACAGATTGTTTTGTCGCGCTTTTCTTTGCATGTGAGCAATTCGCTAGCGAGAATGGCAGGATTATTTGCCAAAGAAAAGAACTGATAAGTCCATCCATCAAGGAACCGCCCGAACCAATAAACCGTGTCGTCGCCCAGAAAAGTATATTTGTTCGGCCGTCCAAGGGCTTTATCAATCCTAACGAGGACGATGTAATCAATATTCCGGCAAACATCAAAGTGCCCATGCTGGAACACCTACAAATGGCTCATGATATATCTACTGAAACCATCTACAACGATATCCACGGTTTTATTAGGTATCAGAATGACCATCTGGAAGCCTATGTAGCGTTTTATCGGTCTTAACCGAATAATAAGGAGGCACGGAATGGCTACCCAAACGGAACAGGCGCGTTATGAGCATGCCATCGAGCATCTTAACAGAGCCATTGAACTGAAAGTGGATTTCGTCGCTGCCTATATCCGCCGCGGCAATTTTCACCGTAACATGGACAAGTTTGACCTCGCAATTGAGGACTATAACACCGCGATCAGGCTGACTGGATCGCCTGCTGAGGCATACTACAATCGCGGGGTGGCTTACGGCATGAAAGGTGAGGTTGACAAAGCAATAGATGACTTCACCCAAGCGATACAATACGAACCGGACTACGCTGAAGCGTATTACCAACGCGGCAACGCTTATTTTATTAAAGACGAGTTTGATCTTGCTATTGAAGACTGTGACAAGGTAGTACAGCTTAATCCTGATGCTGCTGATGCCTATCTAGTTCGCGGTAATGCCTACAGCAGCAAAGATGAAGTTGACAGAGCTATTGCAGACTATAGCAAGGCGATACGGCTCAAGCCAGATTTTGCTGATGCCTACGTTGTTCGTGGCAATGCTTATGGCAGCAAAGGTGAGCTTGATTTAGCTATTGCAGATTATACACAGGCACTGGAACTGAAACCGAATTATGTTGATGCCTATATTGTTCGCAGTCACATTCACGTCCTTAAACGCGACTTTGATGCAGCTATTGCAGACTGTGAGAAAATGATTGAACTTAGACCTAATGCTGCCGATCCTTACGTCACTCGTGCAACTGCTTATAGCCTCAAAAATGACTTTGATGCAGCTATTACAGACTGTGAAATAGCGATAGAACATAATCCGAGTGCTGCCGATGCATATCTCATTCTCGGCATGGCTTTCAGCAGCAAAGGCGAAATTGACTCGGCTCTAGTCAACTATACAAAAGCAATAAAATTGCATCCCAATTACCTCAATGCGTATTATGAACGAGGCAGTGCTTACAGCAGTAGAGGTGAATTTGACAAAGCCATAACGGACTATACGAAAGTGATAAGACTAAATCCACATCACATCGGGTGCTATTTTGATCGCGGTATCGCCTACAGTGAAAAAGGTGATTTTGATAAGGCTGTCACAGACTATACCACAGTCCTCAAACTCCGGCCCGACCATATTCCAGCCTATGTCAATCGTGGCAACATTTACGGGACAAAAGGCGAATCTGATTTAGCCATCGCGGATTATACTATGGCAATGCAACTTAACCCATTGTTGGAGATATCGTATTATAATCGTGGTAACGTTTATGGTAATAAAGGGAACTTTGGTATGGCTCTCACAGATTTTAATACAGCAATACAACTCAACCCTCGTTATGCGCAAGCTTATTATAGTCGCGCTAAGGTGTGGTTACATCAACAAGAATGGGAGAAGGCAAAAAGTCGATCTAACTGATGCTAAGGACATGAATATAGACATTATACTTCTATTTCATAACGACTATCAAAGTGTACCAGATTTTGAGAAGCAAATCGGTGTTAAATTACCTGATGACATCGCTGCTATGTTAATGCAACAGGAGGAAAAGACTCGAACCCAATCTGTGAAGGAAAATCTACTTGGCCCCTCAAGCGAGGTTGATCGTCGCTCATTTGAAGAAATCGCGGAAATGCGGGCCCAGCAAGCAAGATCGAATCCAAATCCTATCCACATCTAACCTATTCTATCTCCAAGACGAAACAGCTCCTCGCGTAATCGCTGGTTAAGTTCAAAGCAGCTTAGTTCTGGATTCATTAAATCCGTGGAGAAATACCATGCCTTCAAAGCAACTCCCCAATCTCCTCGTCATCATGTCCGACGAGCACGCACCGATGTACAGCGGTCCCTACGGACACCCTCTCGTCCAAACCCCGCACATGGATAGACTCGCTGAAGAGGGTGTTACCTTCACGAATGCTTACTGCAATTCACCCCTCTGTATGCCGTCTCGGATGTCCTTTATGACCGGTAGGTACATCCATCACATCGGCGCGTGGGACAACGCGGCACCTCTGCGTCCGGATGCTGTCACGTGGGCACATCTCTTACGGTCAGAAGGTTACGATGTCGTGCTTTCTGGGAAACAGCACTTTGGCGGGATGGATCAGCTCCACGGATTTCGTTCCCAACTCGCCCGAGATTTACACGCAGAAAGACAGCACGCACTTACAGACTGGGATAATGGTACGCCACCAGCATCGCGTCCATGGCAGGGGCTCGCACAAGCCGGTCCAGGAACAACAGAGGAGATCGAGGTGGACGACCTCGCAGAAACAGAGGCTTTGGCGTATCTCCGAGATCCAGCACGGCACGAACAGCCGTGGGCACTCAATGTTTCATTTATTGCCCCCCATTTTCCGTTAGTCGTGCCGCAACGGTTTTGGGACCTCTACCCACTTGATGAGATTGATCTCCCCGACATTCCAGAGGGACACCTCGAAAACCAACATCCTGTCTACCAACGGATGCGGCGCATGTTCGGTTGTGTTGATTTCCCTGAAGAACTTATCCGTCGCGGGCGCGCTGGCTATTATGGGCTGATTACTTATCTTGATGAAAAAATTGGTAGGTTGTTCAAGACCCTTGAGGAAACGGGACAGTTGGAGAATACGGTTGTCGTCTATACCAGCGACCACGGTGAGATGAACGGCGAGCACGGCATGTGGCGGAAGTCAAATTTCTATGAGGCTTCTGCTCGCGTCCCACTACAGATAGTGTTCCCTGATCGGTTACCTACAGGCAAGCGTATTGATGAAGTCGTCTCACTTGTGGATTTAACAGCAACGCTTGTTGATATTGCGGGTGCTCGGTCCGTAGATCAATTGGATGGGGACAGTTTGTTGCCTTTGATGCGGGGTGCCGCAAGTGATTGGAAGGATTTCGCGTTCTCCGAATACCTCGCGCACGGGGTTGAACGTCCGATGGCGATGCTACGGAAAGGGCAATACAAATTCAACTATAGCCTCGGCGATGCACCAGAACTTTACGATATTGTCGAAGATCCCAATGAATTTCGGAATCTCGCTGATGACGAGGCATATCAAGCAATCTGCCAAGAGCTTGAAGCACAATTGTTAGCGGAATGGGATCCTGTTGAAATCGAAAAACAGGTTCGGGCGAGTCAAAAAGCCCGTATTCTGGTGGATCAGGTTACTGAAGGACAGTGGAGGAAGCCTCCGAATCCATTGCGCAAAACTGACTGAAAATTTCAAATAAACGGCACGCGACTTGCTCAGTTTTGCCTTGAAAGATCTACTGCAGTATGCTATGCTGCAGGCACCAGAAATCATAAAGATCCTTACGTTGGAGTCTCTACAGAGATTTCACCGCTACGGGGTTCAGACTCCGTTGGAATTAACAGGAAACTCTGAAATGGAAGGGTTTTTGTTTGGGTATTTCTTCAGATTTAAGGAAGGCACGTCAAAGTTCTAACCCACGTCGTTTCTCCGCAAGGTATAATTAGAAAATGTCTCGTTCAACAACGCAGCAGCCGAACCTTGTCTATGTTTTCGCCGATCAACTCCGCTACCAGTCGTGTGGCTACGCTGGCGATACCCGCGCGCACACACCTGATATTGACCAATTTGCCACAGAGGGTGCGAATTTCTGCAACGCTGTCTCCGGTAGCCCGATGTGTGCTCCGTATCGTGCCTCGCTCTTCACCGGCAAATACGCAAGTAGCACCGGTATGGCGATTAATGAGCTCCGCATGAACCCGAATCATGACTGTTTCGGTCATGTCCTGCATCGCAACGGTTACCAGACGAGTTACATCGGGAAATGGCATCTGTGGGCAAATCAATTAGGGAAGCACAACGATCCTCAGAATTCCTACATCCCCCCAGGGCAACATCGGCTCGGTTTCGATGGCGAGTGGTCGGCATACAATTTTCATCACTTGTACTTTGACGCATATTATCATAAGGACTCGCCTGAAAAAATCGTGCTTCCCGGTTATGAGCCGGATGGTCAAACCGATTTGGCAATCGATTACTTGCAGCGGGCATCAACGAGCGATAATCCGTTCGCGCTTTTTCTCTCGATTGGGACACCGCACGATCCATGGACACAGGACAACGTTCCACCCGCTGATTATGAGATGTTCAAAGACGTTGACTTCCCGTTACCGCCGAACTATCGCGATGAGAACGACCCTTACAGCGACACATGGGCAATTATGTCCGCAGCAGAGCGTGCTGCGCTCCCTGAGTGGATGCGCGTCTATTACGCGATGACTGCCAATCTGGATTGGAATATCGGGCGGTTGCTACAAGCCGTTGATGATCTCGGATTGCGAGACAATACAATCTTTGTGTTCACTTCCGATCATGGTGAGATGTTTGGTGCGCAGGGTCGCCGCGCAAAGAACATCTTTTATGAAGAAGCGGGTGCGCGTTCCATTTCTTGTCCGGTGGCAGCGGCAAATTCCGGAAGGACACGTCTCAGATGCGTGCTTGAACACACCGGACATCATGCCGACGTTGTTGTCTATGCTAAATCTGCCGATTCCAGAGGATGTTGAAGGGACAGATCTAAGCGACGCTGCGTTTAACCGACCCGCTGATGAACCGGATGCGGCGTTCCTGCAGGGCATGGGATGTACCGCCAAGTGGGAGGACGGTTATGAGTGGCGCGCACTCCGGACAAAGCAACACACCTATGCCGTCCACCGTCCAGATCGAAGTGAGAAGCTCTTCGATAATGTTGCTGACCCGTTCCAAACCCGTAATTTGATTGATAAGCCCGAATCGATCGAACTCCGAGAGCGATTTCGGACACTGTTGAAGCAGCGCATGGATGCGCTTAATGATACCTTTGAGGCGTGTACGTGGTATCGCGATAATTGGACAGAGGATCGAATTATCCTACGTACTGCGACGTTAACTTGACCGACTCCCACGCTGAAGTAAAGGTATATGGTTGGATCGTTTTTGATATGATTTTAATGTCCTTAATCTCATACAAGGCGAACAAGATGGCGTGTATGAAGCGGTTGTTAATCTTGTAGAATTGCTCCTGCGGAAAGCGAAAATTTTGAAGCGGAGATGGGGATTGATAGGAGAGTGTAGTACATAGCGGCTCTGGTTTTTCGCTCCAGCGGAGTGATATGTCTATAGCGCGCGTGGCGTTTCCAGTCTTCCGCTCCAGCGGAGCGGTATGTGACACGTCAAATTGATCGGGTATAAGGTCTCCCAAATTCAGTTGACATCTATTCACCTGGCATGTTATCATTGCCTTCAAGTAATCCGCATTGTAGAGGAAAAAAATGACCAAAAAACTAAATCCAAACTGTGTTGATACCTATTATACGCGTGGATTGGCTCGTAGCAGAAATGGCGAGTACGACCTTGCGATTGAGGACTATACCAAAGCAATAGAATTGAATCCAGAGTTTGTCGATGCCTATTATAATCGCGGGTTGGCTTACAGCAGAAAAGGTGAGGTTGAACTTGCTATTGAAGACTATACCCAAGCCATAGAACTCAAACCTGATAATGCCGATGCCTATTACAGGCGCAGCAAGGCTTGGTTATGCCTCGGAGAGCAGGAAAAAGCGAAATCAGACATGAAAACTGCCAGCAACATTGGGATAAACAGCACTACAGCCTTAGATGAAACACTAAAAAACTACGAGCGCGCATGGAAAACCCTCGGAAATGTATGAGATATTTAACAATTGAGGAAATTCTGGAGGTTGCCGAGGGACATGTTAGTGATTATCAGGTGCTAAGGGAAGAGCAGTTACGCTATTTGGTTGAGGTAGTGGGTTGGAAAATTGGGGATACTGAACTATATCCAACTTTACCCCAAAAAGCTGCTGTATATGCCCATCATATTATTACGGGGCATATATTTTTAGATGGAAATAAGCGTATCGGTCTGAATTGTGCGATCTTGTTTTTAGAATTTAACGGTTGTACCCTACGTCTTGACATTGATGATTCAATCATTGAGCTCGGTCTTAAGATTGCGGATGGATCCATAGCCGATATTGCAATAATCGCTGAGCATATACAATCATGGATTTTGTAACAAACGGATGTTGAAATAACTATGAAGGACCTGATTAAAAAAGAGCGCAGTGAAAGAGGAACGTTGCTGTGATTCGTGAAAGTCGCGGTTCGGAGAGTACTCCTGCCGGGGAAAGTAGAAATTTATAACAGTTCACGCATAGAGGTAAAACCATGGATAAGAGATACCATATTCAGAACGTTGAGACGATACCGAGTCCATCGCTTGTTGTCTATCTCACACATGTTCAGCAGAATATTGAACGTGCTATCGCTATCGTTGACGGGGATGTCTCGAAGCTCAGACCGCATGCGAAGACGCATAAAACCGCAGAGATTATCGCTATGGAACGGGATGCCGGCATCCTTAAGCACAAATGTGCAACGTTGCGAGAAGCAGAGATGCTGGCGCAGAACGGCATAGAGGATGTGCTAATTGCCTATCAGATGGTGGGACCGAATGTCAACCGTTTTGTTTCACTACAGCAGAAGTACCCGGATGCTGATTTCAAGGTCATCGTCGACCACCAAGAATCGGTGGCGGCACTCTCGTCGTCAGCCGAGAGACACGGCGTGAGCGTCAAAGCCATGCTGGATCTGGATGTCGGGATGCACCGTACAGGTGTACCGGTCGGGGATACCGCTGTGGACATCTATGCACAGATTGAAGGGGCAGAGGGGTTACAACCGTGGGGATTACACGTCTACGATGGACATATTCACGATGAAGATGTCGCTGATCGGAAGGCATCCTGCGATAAGAGTCTCGCGCAGGTAGAAGAGATGCAGGATAGGCTTGCTGCCAAAGGGCTTGAAGTGCCGTTAATTGTGATGGGCGGCACACCGACCTTCACTATCTATGCGGAGACTCCAGGTGTCGAGGCATCGCCAGGGACTTTCATTTTTCATGATTACGGTTACACCACTCACTTTCCCGATCTCGGGTTTACCCCCGCGGCACTGCTCCTGAGCCGTGTGATTAGTATTCCTACGCCTCATAGAATTACCCTCGATTTGGGGCATAAAGCCATCGCCGCGGATCCTGATGACGTGCGAGGGATCGTTTTGAATGTTGACGGTGCTGAAGTGGACAAACAGCACGAAGAGCATTGGGCAATTAACGTTCCTGACAGCACACCGATGCACATCGGGCAAGAAATTTACGTCTGTCCGACACATATCTGTCCGTGTGTTGCGCTACATCCTTTTTACTATGTCGTAGATGCCGATGGGTATTGTCGCGGGACATGGGAGGTCACAGCACGCAATCGGACCGCTGCGTGAGTTTTTTAACGCTCTTCCGTCAAATCCCCATGCTTTAGCTTGCGGGATGTAGACGGCTTAGGGTTTATGGAAACCAAAATAAACTTGACAGTTACCTAAAAATGTAGTATAATTATACGTAACTTGCTGGATAGGGTTTCCACCTCTACCAACTCTGGTAGAGTCCTATCCTCACCCGTGGAAAGGTGTGTGGCAAGTTGCAAGTGAGACCTTGTAAAACATCAATTATTAGGTAGCGTTCATGTAAGACGATTGTGGAGTCATACCCCTACGCCTTGTATCGCTACCCCCTCATTTTATTTTGCAGGCTGGGGTACCCTGGACCTAAACCAGATAAAACCGATCTGATTCGGAATAAGAGCCTGCGGGTGGAGCGATAATAAGACGGTGGACCCTCTGGGAAAACCGCAGTCGCTATGAAACCGAAGCCCCTACCTTTAGGTAGTGGGTAGTATCACATCTCAACGTCTTATAGCATAAACTGTTAGTTTGGGCAAGTCTAACAAAACCCAAGCCTGCAACAACGGCGCAGGCGACTCGAACACGAAAATTGTTAAGTTCACAGATGCTATGACTTATCCGCAAGGTATAATTAAAAAACGCTCAGGGCCACGGGAAGAAGGGGGCTGGCACATTCGCGCCCCAACTGATGAGCGTCCATATAACCGCCATGCTGAATTCCCCGAAGACCATGCCTAAGAAGAACGGACGGAGCCGCTGATATTGTCGGATACCGCTATAACGTGGAGCGCTTTCTTAATGCCCCCCGCGATTAAAACGGAACCCACCAGCAAACACAATCCTGTCCCCGAAGCCGATAGTGCATACCCAAGTGGGTGGAGGGGCCACCACCAATATAACATCCTCAAGATGACTAAGCCTGTTGTCACTAAGGCTCCTATTCCGAACAATTCTCCTGGTTGTGCGGAGCTCGTCCTAATCCTTCCATCGCATTCACTAACCCAGCAACATTGTCCTGAAATGCCCAGAGTGGATTGCCGCGATAGGTGTAGCTATACATGTAATTGGCACCATGGGTATAAGGGCACCACAGATGATGACTGGCCGAACAACATACAAAAAAAAAAAAAATTCGAGCGTTACACCTAACACGAATACCCCTACCAACGAACGATAAGACATTCCCACCCGATCCCTAATTTTTAAGCCGTCTAAGAAACCTGTGAGAATTAATCCGCGCTGGTCGCGGGTGAAGATTGCATCAAGGAATGACAACACGGTGAGACTCTGCGCGCCCAATGCGGCTTTGTTTGCAATGAGTTGGTAGAGATCCAGGGGTCGGAACGATGTTTCTGTCATTAGCAGTCCCCCTTCCGCTGTGCTACGTGCCATCACCACGGCAACAATGCATACATAAACCAATATCTCGAACGCCGCGAATCCTAAATTCAGTCCTGCTGTATAACACCACCCTATCGCGAGAATTAAACTGATGATGAGTCCCCAAACTGCCGTGCGGTCCGACAAAAGTTCCTCCGTGTCCGTCCCCTTTAGTTGCGGTAAAGGCGCGACGAAATACACGTTGGAAGTGTGGGAACCCCATATAGATAAACGAAATTACCAGTACAATATAAGCCCCAGCTACTTGGTAGCCGATATAGAGTCGGGTTGGGTAGAGTGGCATAGTGCTTACCCGCCAACCAAACATTGCGGCGACAATATCTTGAAAGCGTGTGAGGAGAAAAAAGAACCATAGACTGAAAAGTAACTGTGTGGGGAGTAGATAGAAGAACCCTACCGCCGCGAAGGAGAGAAAAATCGGTGTGTAAGCGATAGCGTTGAAGGGGCGTTCTGTGAAATATTGGTTGAGCAGATACCTCAATGGGAGATTCGGGATTTGGGGCCAAATTTCATGAAGTCCATTCAACGTAAAGATGAGAGCAGGCACCGCGAACCCTAACCACATCAGGCGATTCCGGAGAAAACCGCGTCCCTCGTGTACAAACTCAAGTGGTAGTGAGACTAACGGAAATGTAAGTTTCTCGTTTTCAATCCACTGTTTGCGGAGAATTGCTGCCAAGCAGAGGAAAGCAGTGAACACCAAAAAGACAAGCACACCCCAGACACATAGTGGCTCTATCCATGCGCGCCACGGAACACGGTCACCTGTTTGTATACCCTCATAGAAACTGATGGCAATAGCGGATTGTCCTTTTTGTTCAGGTGAAAAAGGGATTAGCCACGGCTTGATATGCGGAAAAAAGAGAGTGTCCCAACTGTTGGTTTCGTTAGTGAAGTAGTTGACTGCGATGAGGGCGGGAATGAGTTTTTCCATGACACCGCGCGATGAAATCATTGATGCAACGAGCATCATGCAGTAAATACACATCAATTCGCGCGGGGACAACCCAAACCGGTCATTCAGTCTTGCAAGCAACCGGTTCCCTAATACCAGAAAGAAGAATAACCCAATAACCGCGGGTGGAAGTTGCAGAAACCCGATTTGGATGTAGGTAATTACTAATTCGGCGTAAGAGACGATGCAACATATAGCAATAACAAAACAGGTGCCGAGCAGGAAGGAACGTCCTGAAAGACGATTTTCATTCATAGGAAGCAATATTGCACTGTCCTGTATGAAATTTGATAGAGTTTATCACGATGTCCTAAATTTGTCAAATCCGCCTTAACAAGATTGCGGCATCATAATAGGCTACAATGCTTGTGTATCTAAGAAAAAATGTCATGGGTTTATTTTTTTGTAACCGATTCGTAAATAAAGACGTTATTTAAAACATGAGTAATACTATTTCTTTATGGACTGAAGCAATGCGGAATGGATCACTTCAATCCTTTGCTAAAATTAATCCCCTTGTTGGGTTACCTCCGAAGACTTTGCGTTTGTATAGCGTGTTAGGGGTTTTTAAGAAGGAATATTGTTCTGGTGAGGAACTCGGGTGGTTTCGCGTACCAGAATCTGACCAGCGTCTTAAGAACATCGGGTTTTCTAGGCGGAGTCTTAAGAGCGCGTTGCGAGAGCTGGTCCAAGTAGATTTGTTGCGAATCCGCACAGAACAAGGTACGCGGTGGTACTCCCTGAAATAACATGCGAACGCGCAAATCCCCTTTAAAAATCTCGCGTCTGATATTAGCCTCTGCCTCACCTCGTCGTGCCGCTCTATTATCACAGATTGGGCTAACGTTTGAGGTGCGTCCGAGTGATATTGTAGAACCGCCACTCAATATGCATGTAGGAGGGGTTTCTAACCCCGATACCGCCAGTCAGGTGACACAAAAACTCGCCTTGCTTAAGGCAACTGATATTGCCCAGCACTTTGATGAAGCTATAATTATCGGTGCGGATACTTTGGTATCGTTGGAGGGGAAACTTCTCGGTAAACCGACCGACGATGCGGACGCGTTCGAGATGTTGACACACCTTAGTGGCACATGCCACGAGATTGTTACAGGTGTAGCCTTGGTGGACGCGGGGACAGGACGTGAAACCGTCTGGGCGGAAACAACACAGGTTTACTTTCGGGAGTTGCATAGTACCGAGATAGATGCCTATATTTTGAGCGGGGAAGCATCAGATATGGCGGGCGCGTATGGGATTCAAGGACGGGGTGCAGCTTTCGTTCGGCGCATCGAAGGATGTTATTTTAGTGCTGTTGGGCTTCCCTTAGCGAGCCTCGTTGAACACCTATCAAATTTTCAATTTTTTAATTGTTAGGTTTTCGCCCTGCTCCCCATTAAATTACGAGCAGGTTTTCGGTTAATCCATGACCGATTTTGGAAGTCTGTATGTTCTTTATAGTAAAATCTGAAAATATGTTTACACTTGTAGCATAGGAAACCGTTAGCCTGTGCATCCGTGACATACAACCTCGCAAGTTCGCACAATGATACGAGTGCCCAAGTAATTTCAAAATCTACTATAGTACGTATCTGCAAGCCCGTAATGGAATGGAGGGCGGATTTAAGAAACGCAGGTAAAAGATTCAGATTCACGTTGTTTCTCCGCAAGGTATAATTAAAAAATATTACACGCCTACCGAGGGCTACACTGAAGTTGTAACGCCCGGCGAAATGGGCATCACGAAACTCCATTTCGGCATTCTTAATCTCGCTCCTGAGACAACCTTCTTTGACCATTCTGATGATACCGAAGTCGCTTTGATTGCGTTAGGTGGACATTGCACCTTGCTGGTGGGACATAACGGCAACAAAGCACACGGGATTTTGGGCGAGCGTCCGGACGTTTTCCACGGCGAGGCGTGTGTAGCGCATATTCCACATCATACCACTTATGAGGTGCTCGCAAGCGAAGCAGGAATTGAAGTTGCAGTTTGCAAAGTACCATCTTACGCCGAATCTGCTGCAATTATTTTAGAGGCAGGGGAGACAGTCGATGAAGGTGAAACGCATCTCAGGATTTGGGAAAGTACCTTATCGGGTGATTCAGAGGTAGGTGCAACGGGATACGCAGATAATGCGTGCGGAAGGGGAAGCAATCTGTCTGCACAGGTTCCGAGATGCGGATGGCGTTGCTATTTTCAATATCACGCGCACCGTAGAGACGGTACGCGTGATATTGTATCACAACGATGTGTTAGCGGTTCCAGAACAGGATAACATTGTGGCATTGACTTCCGAAGGGGTTGGCTACCAGTTGTGGGTGCAGCCAGATTTCTCAGGAGACCAGATACCTACACTGCTAAAATAAACGCAGTGCTACTCACCTTCGATGAGTTCGCCACCCTTTTTGATAAAGGCGACGGCACTCCGCGAGATTTGAACCTTTACCTCTTGGCTATTCACTTCTCCAACGGTGATGAGGATAATATTCTTATCATTGCTAAGTCCAAGAATTTTGCCGTGCAACCCGCCATTCGTTACGATTTCATCGCCTTTGGTCAGATTCTCCAGCATATTCTGATGTTTTTTCCGTTTGGCTTGTTCGGGTCTCCATAGCAAAAAATACATGATAGCACCCATCGCGATGAACGGAACAAGCAAACCTGTTATCTGATCCATGAAGTCTCTCCTTCTGTTTTGACGTAGCTTGCAAGTCAAAACTTGCTGTTAAAAAATCAAAGAATTAGCATGGCATCGCCATAACTGTAAAAACGGTAGTTGTGTTGGAGTGCCTCTTGGTAAGCCTGCTGAATCAGGTCTCTGCCAGCGAAGGCACTCACGAGCATAAGTAGGGTTGATTTGGGTAGATGGAAGTTGGTGACCAACGCATCTACCGCATTAAATCGGTGTCCAGGATAGATAAAAAGCTCACTGTAGCCGCTATACGGATGAACAGTACCTGTCGTGCCTGCGGTTTCCAAGGATCGCACGACTGTGGTCCCGATAGCAACGATTTTTCGTCCTGCTTCTCGCGCTGTGCGAATCCGGTTCGCTTCTGTTTCAGCGAGATGAATATATTCGGCATGCATCTTATGCGCCACAATATTTTCCACTTTCACCGGTTGGAACGTTCCAGGTCCAACATGCAGTGTTAGCATCGCTGTTTCTATCCCGTTGTTTTTCAATTCCTCCAGCAATTCTTGTGTAAAGTGCAGACCTGCCGTAGGGGCTGCAATTGCGCCTTCGGTGGCGGCGTAGACTGACTGATAGCGAACCTTATCTTCAGCATTCGGTGGACGGCGAATATAAGGAGGCAAAGGCATCATACCCACATCTGCAAGAATGGCTGAAAACTCACCGTTATAGTTGAAACGGACGATACAGTGTCCGTCATCCGGTTTCGCGAGGACCTCTGCTGTTAGGGCACTGTTGCCGAAGATAACCTGTGTGCCGATGTGGAGGCTCCGCCGCGGCTTGGCAAGCACTTCACATGTGTCCGGCTCTTTTTCGCGGATGAGAAGTAGCTCTATCTTTCCGCCGGTTCCGCTTTTGCTACCGATTAACCGTGCAGGGATTACCTTCGTGTCGTTCAGAACTAACAACGCAGCGTCCGGCAAGTATTCCGAAATCTGCGAAAACTGAGTATGGTGGAAAACACGGGTGTCACGATCAACTACCAAGAGTCGTGACGCATCACGCTGTTGAAGTGGGCTTTGCGCGATCCGATCAGAAGGTAGATGGTAGTCGAAATCTGTGAGTTTCATAACTGTGTGCGGCGGAAACGCCCAAGCAAAAACACCTCGCCAGCAGAGAGGGTGGGTTTTCGTCTCCATCGTCCACCAAAGTGTCTACCTATTTCTCGGTTTTACCATAATAGAACAGCGATGTTTGGGACGCTACAGGATAGTTGAAGTACTCATGGGCGGCATCGGTTGCGATGCGTCCGCCTGGTGTTAGCATCAAAAATCCCTCTTTAATGTAGTAAGGTTCGTAAACCTCTGCGATAGTGCGTTCATCCTCACTCAGGGCGACAGCGAGTGCCTTGAGCCCCGCACGTCCATTGAATTTCTCAATGAGTGTCTGAAAATAGGCGTAGTCTTGTTTGTTTAATCCACGTTCATCAATGTCAAAGAATTTGAGTGCATCTTTCACAACCTCAAGCGAGAGAGAGCCGTCTGCTTCGACTTGGGCATAGTCTCTAACGTTAGCGAGCAGTTTGTTTGCGATTCGCATCGTGCCACGCGAGCGGCAAGCTAATGTGTATTCGGCATCTTCGTCGATATTAATGTTGAGTTTTGCACTGTTAATGCGAATCGCCTGCTGGATGTCTTTTGCTTCGTAGTAATCGAGATGGATACGGATGCCGAACCTGTCGCGAAAAGGACCGGTAAGCAAACCTTCGCGTGTCGTCGCACCAATGAGTGTAAATTGCTTAAGGGGCATTTGCACGACATCCGATGCGGGACCTTGACCGATGGCCAAGTCCAGTTGGTAGTCCTCCATCGCCGGGTAGAGCAATTCTTGAACATAGCCTTTCATCCGGTGAATTTCATCAATAAACAAAATATCGCCCTGATCAAGGTTCATCAAGGTTGAAGCGAGGTCGAGTTTCTCCATGACGGGACCGATTGCCTGTTTATAGTTGGTCTGAATTTCATTGGCGATGATCCTTGCAAGCGTGGTCTTCCCAAGCCCTGGTGGACCAACAAGCAGCACATGCTCAAGCGCGTCCCCGCGCTTTTTGGCGGCTTCAATATGGATACGGAGCTGTTCTTTCGCTTTTTCCTGTCCGATAAATTCGTTCAGCGTCTTAGGACGGAGGCTATATCCAAGGCCGTCGTCTTCAGCTGCCAAATCTTGCATCCGGTCGAAGTCTGGTATTTCGTGGTTATCCATTTTTGGGTCCTAAAACGAAAGTTTTAATAGTGGTTTCGTTTTGATTTTCTAATTATCTTGAATCTGAGCATCGTTCCACTTCGTTTCACGATGGTTTTGGGTTAATTCCAACCGTGATCGTGCAGCGACGGTTTTTTAAGTTCATCTAATTTCGGATATATCGGAGTGCTTGCGCGATTAGGTTTTCTTGTTGTGCAGACTCACCGAGAACTTGTTGTGCCTTATCGACGGCTTGTTCTGCTTCAAGTTCCGATGCACCGAGGTTGATGAGGATTTTGATTGCCTCTGCATCTGGAGCCCCAGTGGGTTTTCCGAGGTCGACATCACCTTCGAGTTTCAATTTCATAATGTTCTTTTTGAGTTTGGTGATGATGACTTGAGCGATGTCTTCGCTTAAGCGTGGAACCCGCATGAGGGTCGTTGCATCTCCGCTGTGGACAGCGCGTTGGAATTGTGAAGGTGACAGCCTCGTAACGATGTTTTGTGCGAGTGCTGGTCCTACACCCGAGACGGTCAGTGCCAATTCAAAAACTTTGAGTGCATCCTTTGAAGTGAACCCGTAGAGCGTAATTTTGTTTTCGCGGTTTTGATGGTAGTATGTATAAAGAATAACAGTATCACCTATAGGTGGTAAGTCCGTTACAGTTCTCGGTGGCACGTCGATAGCATACCCAATGCCGTTTACATCTACAGTAACCTGTGTTGTTTCTTTATCTGCGAGAACCCCTTTGATGTAAGAAATCATTTTTTAATTTTCCTTGCGGTGAAATGACGTGATTTTAGACTTTGAGGTGTCTTCCTTAGGAGTCGCCTTCCATTACATTACAGGCTTATGTTTTGCGTATGCGTTCCTTTTTTAATTTTCCTTCTGGTTTTTCTTTGAGCAAATGTCATCAATTACGACTGCGTATATTTTTC
The DNA here is from genome assembly GCA_030341885.1 of Geodia barretti. Lineage (NCBI taxonomy): Eukaryota > Metazoa > Porifera > Demospongiae > Tetractinellida > Geodiidae > Geodia > Geodia barretti. The sequence goes on from CASHTH010000683.1 coordinate 47,231, forward strand.
ACGGAGTTGAAGGACTTTGTAGGAGCGAGCATGGCATAGTGCGAGCGCAAGGGCATCTGCTGCGTGATCAGGGCGCGGTGGTTCCTTGAGTTTAAGCAGTGCTTGTGTCATCTTTTGGATCTGTGATTTTGTGGCTTTTCCGTAACCAACAACTGCCTGTTTGACTTGGGTTGGTGTATACACAGTAAGGGAGCAGTCCGCATTCGCGGCTGCAAGTTTCACGATACCTTTGACTTCACCTACGACGAACGCACTGCTTACATTTTTGCTAAAGAAAATATCCTCAAGTACTATACTCTCGATAGCAAATTTGGCAATCAAATCGGTTACGGTGTCGTAAATTTGTTTCAACCGTACCTCTGATGCTGTTTTCGGACTGGTGTTGATATTTCCGAAACTCTGCAAAATGAGACGATTCGCGTGCGCTTCAACCACGCCGTATCCAGTATTCGCAATGCCCGGGTCAATGCCAAGAATTATTTTTTTAATTTTCCTTACGGCTCGATGAGGTGGGTTTTGCATTTGATGTCCCTTCCCGTAGAGCCGTCCTCCACTTCGTTACGGACTGGGTTTTTGATGCTGTGAAGAATTTTAATTATGACATTGCCAAACACCTTGAGAGTTATGGGCAGAACTCGCTCCTACAACTGATAGTTAAGGAGTCGCGAGTTATATGCGGTAGTTAAGCTGCAGCTTCTAAGAGGTTATCGGGGATATCGAAATTGGCGTAGACTTTCTGTACATCATCGAGTTCGTCGAGGGCATCCATAAGACGTAGCATCCGTTCCGCTTCTGTCCCATCAAGTTTCACGGTGTTTTGGGGAATCATGCTAATTTCAGCGAGTTGGATTTCAGCGGATGTTTCTTGAACTGTCGTTAAGACGCTATCGAACATCCCAAAGGGTGTAACAATTTCCATACCTGTTTCGGAAGCGGTTACATCTTCAGCACCGGCTTCAACCGCGATCAGAAACAGTTCTTCTTCATCAATACTGTCTGGTGTAACAACAATCAAACCACACTTGTCGAAACCCCATGCGACACATCCACGCTCTCCGATTCTTCCTTCGTGTTTGGTGAAAGCGTGTCGAATATCTGCAACCGTCCGATTGCGGTTGTCGCTCAAAACTTCTATCATTACTGCGACACCCCCGGGTCCGTAACCCTCGTAGAGGATTTCCTCGTAGGTTTCACCATCGAACTCACCAGTGCCTCGAAGTATAGCTTTCTCAATGTTATCGTTAGGGACGTTGTTTGATTTTGCTGCTGCAATTGCGGTGCGAAGTCTTGGGTTCATGTCTACATCACTGCCACCGGTGCGCGCTGCTGCGGTAATCTCTTTCACCGACTTTGAGAAGATTTTGCCGCGTCTGGAATCGTTTGCGGCTTTTTTATGTTTGATTGTTGACCATTTGGAGTGTCCTGACATAGCCTGTGTCCTTTCTGATTGAATTAATATACCACAAAACTAAAAAAGATGAAACTAAAATCTACGCTATGCATAGCGTTAGGGTTCCTTAAACTCGCGATGAAGGCAAACCTCATCGAACAGATAGCCGGCGGTTACCTCGTTAACTCTCTATACATTTTTTCAAGGTTTTTGTTAAAAAGGATAACAGTGGTGTAAGCCTGCAACAACGGCGCAGGCGACCTTTAAGCGAAAACTCGTATTGAACCCATCACGTGATTTAACGCCTTGCGAATCATTAAAAAATTGGACAAAACTCGAAATCTGTGCTAAACTTGTTACATCCTTCATTTAGGGAGTCTATATAGGTTGCTATGTTACCTTTTATTCTGAAAATCGCGGACCAACCGGTGGAGCGTTTACAGCGCATCAATGCTGAAAATCAGTCTATTGATGTCAACGTGCAAATGGAACTTTACTCGCGAGAGATTGACCGTGCCGATATGGAGCAAGCAGCACAGCCTCGGCGGTTAAGCCAGTTAATCTTGCACGAAGCCACTGAGAACGCTTATACGACTTTTATTGAGTTCCTCCGGGATAGCGCGGAACCGGAGGCTTTTCTGCCGTTTGAACGCCTCTCTCAACACCCTTGTCGACAATATGCATTGATTCTCTCTGCGTCCAGTTCTCATGAGCTCTTTGAAATCTGCCAGATGCAACCTGATACCAGTTCTTCTATTCTGCACTACGGCGGATATGAAATAGCAATCAAACCACGCAGATACATTTTGGATACTGCGGCTTATTTGGTAGCACCGGATAAATATACGCTTTTTATACGACAAGTACGGGAAGATGACACAATTCGGGTCTACCGTAGCGATTTTATCAATCTCACTCGAAATTCACCGCCGCCGTTTAAACTCGATACCCGCGATATAATTGAAAATGTACAATTGGAACTCGTCGGAGAACGGGGGCAGGCTTTGCCGATAGAGCAATTGCTCATGTTTCCACCGAGTACCGAAGAGGCGAACTCCCTTCGCCTTATGAAGTGTCCTGAGTGTGGTGGTCGTGTGCGCCAACTCGGCAGAGAAGGCATTTTCTGCCTTGAGTGTGATTGGGATAACCTACCCCCCCTGAAACATTCACGATGATGTGACACTGAAACGTGGACTAAAATTTGTTGGATTTATCGGGTATAGAGTAGGCATCTTTCCAGTCACTTCTGCGGTAAAGATGGACGTTCTTGTCTTCTAACTTTGACCTCCAAGTTTTGCCAAATACAGAATGAATACCGTGTTGCCAACAGCGAGCACTGCGCCGACGACGGTTTGGAGAAGTGTGTGTCGTTTCCGGTAAACCCGCGCCCAAGCAATCAGCGGAATCAGCAGAAATAGCCAACCGAATTGTGGATTGACGAGCATGACGAGGACGGTAACACATCCAGTAGCCACACTGCTGTGAAAGCTTATTTTCCATATCGGGGTAATTGCGGAAAAAATAACGCTGTTTACAATGTAAGCGATGCCTGCCCAGACGATTTCCCGTGCCGCACCCAGCTGATGCAGTAGGACAGTACCTACAACCATACTGACAAGTGTACAGCATAAAGGTAGGAGTCGTTCTTCCCTGTTATGCAAGTGCAGATCGCTTACTTTCGCATACCGGACCATCACTGCAATTGAGAGTACCGGTAGCACGGTAACAAATAAGACAACAATTACCAACCAGCGGAGTGCGTTTTGGGGAGCCGCATGTTTTTGGATAACGCCAACAGCGGTTGCGATTGGGACCAAAAATGGGCTAAAAAGAACAGAGATGCCCCACGCGATGCGTGCCGGAATTGTCGATAAATCGCTATGCTCCATCAATTAATTTGACGTTTCCAAAGTTTTGAAGAAATCGACCAAGTCCGCACCGTGTGTACCAGCACTGACTTCTTTGTCAATTTCCAGAATTTTCCCTGTTTTATCAATAATAACAGCCAATCGCTGAATGTTTCCATCTGGGGCATTCGTCGCGCCAAAAAGGAGTGCAAGATTGCGTCCAGTATCTACCAGAAGCGGGAAGTTCAACTGATTTTCTTCCGAAAATTTCTGGTGAGAATCCGCGTCGTTCGACGTAATCCCAAAAATCTGTGCATCGTATTTCGCAAAACTACTCGACTCATCACGGAGTGAGCAAACTTGCGTCGTTCAGCCACGTCCAAAATCGCGTGGGTAAAATGCTAATACGACGTTCTTTTCCTGATGCAATTCGCTTAATTGGTGCGTTTTACCGGTTCCATCGGTTGCAATAAAATCTGGAGCGGGTTGCCCAACCTCTATCTTTGGTAGGACTTCCTTAAGCAGGACGGCGACATCTTCACCGTGCGTTTTGACATTGACATCTGTATCAATGGCACGGATGTATCCCGCTTTATCAATGATGAAAGTTGTCCGTTTTGAGGCGTTGAAGCTTTCAATGATACCACTATACTGATTGCTCACCTCAAATTCGGTGTCGGCTAAGAGTGAAAATCCGAATTTTTGCTCTGTTCTAAACCGCTTGTGCGATTCAACATCGTCAACGCTGACCCCGAAAAGGATACTCTCGGTCGCTTCTATTTCGCTCAAATTATCCCGGAGCGAATTAAGTTCAGCCGTTCACCCACCTGTAAAATCTTTTGGATAGAAAGCGAGGACGATATTCTTTTTGCCTAAATAGTCGCTGAGGCTCGCTCAGTGCCTTCTTCATCTTTCAATGTGAAATCGGGGGCGACCATGCCCACTTTTAGTGTGTTTGGCGTTGTCACTGCTTCCTCCCCTGAAGCTACTGGAATTAAAATCGCTGTTATGAGGATAACAGCCCAGACGCTTGCATTCAGTCGCGTTTGAAACATCGCGTTATGCCTCCATTAGATATCGTTGTTAATGAAATTATACGCTATTTTTCTATAGAGTGTCAAGTGATAGCACCCAACGCCTAAAGCGTGGGTTTCGGCTTCGTCGCGACTGCGGTTTTCTCAAAGAGATTACCGTCTTATTATCGCTCCACCAGTAGGCAATTCTCCTGTATCCTGAATTAAGTGGATACAAGACATATCGGGTGTAACACAATCCCGGCTATCCCTGCCTACAAAAGAAAAGGGGGGTAGCAGCGACCAACGTGCAGAATTTCACCGCTGCTCCGAAACTTACGGACTGCTACCGATACATTTTTTTTAGCAAGGTGTCGCTTGCAACTTGTTTATGCCACCTCTGACAGTGGTGGACAACGCCTGCACAAGCGTGCAGGGTCAGAGTGTTGTCCAGCAAGTTACATATAATTATACTACATTTTCTGGCAGAACTCAAATGTTTTTGCCGTCTTATATCCCAAAGCTAAAGCATTCGGCTTTACGACCGAAGTCCCGTAATTTGCGTTTAGCATGCCACTGATTTGTGGTTCAGTGACCTTGTCATTTCAGTTAGAAATGATACCTTTTTCTTCAAGCCATACCTTCAAAGGCACGTCTGCATCTTTGGGTGAAAAATGCCCGTTTGCGTTGGTGCTGCCACCAAGTAACTGCTGTCGAATCGGGTCGTTCCGCTCAAACATCTCTGCGGGTATGGTCATGTTGTCCTTACTCCGTAGCCATCGGTACCCGTAGCCGTAAAAGAGTCCCTTTCGGGTGATGTCTGAATCGTTTTCGCTACGGGCGTGCCATAGCCGCCGGTCGAAGAAGACTGCATCACCGGGCTTACAGCAGATTGGCGTTGCTTTGTCCGGCAGCGAGCCGTCTTTTGGCTTTTCAAGTTTATCCCAGAGGTGGCTTCCCGGTATAACATAGAAATTTCCGCGCCCTATTTCGGAGCAGTCGGATAGCCAGTAGACAACCTTTATGGAAAGACGGGGTCGCGGCGAACTTTCAAGCTCAGAGTTGACGCGTCCACTGTCCTGATGCCAGCCGAGTGGAGTCGATTTACCCCGAACCTCATCGGGACGCGGCGGTGTGATGATGAAATGGCTGTGATAGGAGTAGATATTCCATCCCAAGATTCCCCAGACCTTCGGGAACGTTTTATACCAATCCAAAATATTCACGAAAATCTGGTCTGTACCGAGAAAATTCGGATAGAAGAAGTTGTTATGCTCAGTGAGTTGACTCTTGCTATATGGATCGTAACCAGCGCCAAGATGGTTCTGGTAGATGTTGTCTACCTTTGTTTCAAGCCGTTCAACGAGATCTGGCGGGAGCGCGTCTTCAACGGTAAGATACCCGTTTTCATTCATCTCGCGGAGTTGTTCGTCAGTCATCTGATGTTGTAGATGTCGTTCGTCAAGCATAGGTTAGGTCTCCAATTTGTGATGTTTATCCAAGTACACGAATCGGTTAATCCGGTAGCGGACCCTCTATCTGATCAACAAAATGAATAGAATGTATAACATCACGGAGGTCTGTAAGCGGGACTTGCCGGTTGCGGACGCAATCGGCGAAGTGGCGATGCATCGTCAGCACGCCTTCATAGTTGGGTGTGTCGCGCTCGTCTACACCGTCAACTTCCCAACCTCCCATAACACTTCTGTTGTTGTCATCGTAAATTTCGATTTCTTCTGGGATTTTCATGTAACAGCCAATGCCGACACCGTGCAATTCAGAGCGTAGCACGCGCCCGCCCGATGCGCGACTCCCAAGAAGCACACCCGTGGCGTTATTATCGAAACGGACGAAGGCGGTGTAGAAGTTGCGTTGTTCCGCGCCAAATGTTTCACGATGCGCTGTGACTTCCACGGGCTCGCCTCCAGCCATATAGCGGAGTAGATCAATGACGTGGCAGACATCGTTCCAAAGGGTTGTCGTAAATTCTCGATTCTGTCCGAGCATTTGCTTGTTAAAGGTGGTGATCGCTAATGTAACGGGTCCCTTTTCTGCGACGCGTCGCATAGCTTCGCGCGTAACGGCAGCAAATCTGCGCTGAAACCCTACCATGCAGTAGACATCGTTAGCGACTGCTGCCTCAAGTAGTTGTTGCGTTTCATCGCTGTTCGCGCCGGGTGGTTTCTCAATGAACAGATGCTTGCCGGCGTTAAGGCAATCCAGAGCGGGTTGTAAAATCCACTTCTCGTTCATTACACAATAAACGATGTCTAAGTCTAAGGTGTCCAGCATCTTCCTGTGATCTGTGAAGGTGTGCGGAAACTCATATTTCTGGGCAACTTGTGCGAGTTTTTCCTCGTCCAGTTCACAGACTCCGAGCATCTCAACATCATCTTCCAGTCGATTCACGCTCGGATAGTGTGCACCTTGACTGCGTCCACCTGCGCCTATAAATCCTGCTTTAAGCATTGTAGCCTCTCCTTCGTCTCCGTGTTCACTAAATTTTGTAGGTCGAAGTATCCATACTTTAGCACAAGGCTCAATCGATTGCAAGAAAATTTTTCAAACATTGAATGACGCTCGTGTGCCATCGAAAAGTTTGATTTTTACAATTTTTTGTGGTATTCTTAAAACTACATTAATCTTCAGGTAGTCAAGACGTTTTTCTGTTTGCAGAGACCTCGAAACTGAATCGATTGATAAGGAGAGATTCATGCCAGTTTTTGACGCAGAAGCCTTAGAATTTTGGGAAGAGAACGGTTACGTCGTTGTGCCGGAGGCGGTACCACTTGAGAATTGCCAAGCCGCGGAACAAGCGGTCTGGGATTTTCTTGAAATGGACCGTGAAAATCCGGACAGTTGGTACCCTGACCCACCGCGCCGGAGCATTATGGTGGAAATTTATCAGCACCAAGCGTTATGGGACAATCGCCAATACCCTCGCGTGCATCAGGCGTTCTCAGAGATTTGGAGTACTGAGAAACTCTGGGTTAGTTTTGATCGGGCAAGTATGAACCCACCTGAACGCCCAGATTATAAGTTCACCGGTCCTTATTTGCATTGGGATATGTCGTTGGACGATATGCCAGTTCGATTAAAGGTACAAGGTGTTTTGTATCTGGCGGATACCCCTGGGAATCAAGGCGCATTTACCTGTATTCCGGGTTTCCATCGGAAATTGGAGGAATGGTTGAAAAACCTACCGGCTGACACAAATCCGCGGGAAGTCGTGCGAGAATACCAAGCGGAAGCAGTACCGGTTGCAGGGAAAGCCGGAGACCTGGTGATCTGGCATAGTGCATTGCCGCACGGCAGTAGTCCAAACTCCGCTGAGCGTCCCCGAATGGCGCAATACATTACGATGTCCCAGGCACCAGCGAACGGAAATCCTGAGTCTCGCATTACAGGGTGGCGCGAACGGTTAACGGGACTCGGAAAAGAGGGCGAAAGAGAAGGAGCATTACCACGGTAAGACAGCCGAATTGACCCCTTTAGGGGAAAAACTCCTTGGACGTGGATCGTGGAATGCGTAATGGGTCTTTGTAGTTGACAAGTGGGTGGGCTTCTGCCCATCCCACCGGTGTGCAGCTGGCGCATAACGGAGGTTCCTCTCATGACGGATTTGTTGGCAGCCCGCGCACAGATTTCTTGACTTTCCCCTTATTTCCTGCTAAACTTAAAGAGATTTGGGCAATCCGTGATTCGCCTGTAGCCCAGTGCGTCAATTGCGTATGCGGCTAAAGCACTTCGTCCCAGAAAACAGAATCGGTTAATCTATTGATACAAAAGTTAAAGGATAACATCTTTCTTGTAGCCGCAGTGTTGCTGTGTCTCTTTATCTTAGCCGAGGTCAACTATCCGCAGCTTACACCGCAATCAGAGTTAGCACTCTTCGCGATGCTGGGATTAATAGTGGTATTTTTGAGATACCCTGTTCATCCACGTTTTGAGGACCATCTCGCCCTTCGGCTTTTGGATGTCGTGCTGATTGTCAGTGTGGTTATCTGTTTTGGCTACGTTCTGGGTCAGACGGAACCGATTTTTCAGACGTTCTGGTTAGACGGCAAGTCACTCGGTGACCGGGCGGGAGCGGAACTGCCACTGGATTACATCATCGGTGGGATTGGACTTATCTTAATATTAGAGGCGACGCGCCGTTCTATTGGGTGTGACGCTTCCACTGCTCTCTCTCGCATTTCTGATCTATGCTGGCTTTGGGCAGTTTATGCCGGATTGGCTGTTTCCGCATCGTGGGTATTCCGTTCAACGCATCGTCAGTCAGACGTTTTTACAAAGTCAAGGCGCGTTTGGTATCGCGCTTCGGGTGATGTTCACCTATGTTTTTCTGTTTGTGTTGTTTGGGGCGTTGTTGGAGCGAACAGGGGCAACTAATTATGTCCTGGATTTGGCGGGGCGCGTGTTCGGTTCGAGTACGGGGGCACCTGCGAAGGTCGCTGTCCTGAGTAGCGGCATGATGGGATCGCTATCGGGTTCGGCTGTGGCGAACACGGCAACGACTGGAACATTCACGATTCCGTTGATGAAACGCGCTGGGTTTCAACCAGCGATAGCAGGCGGAATTGAAGCCGCAGCGAGTGCTGGTGGCGCGTTGGTTCCGCCTATTATGGGCGCAGCCGCGTATATGATGCTGGAAATCGTAGAGCCTGCTGTTACGTATCTGGAGATTATCAAGGCGGCACTGCTACCAGCAGTTCTATACTATACAGGAATGCTGTGTATGGTGCATTTTTCGGCGCAGCTTGCCAGCCGAAAACTTGCTATAGAGAAGGCGGCGCAGCTTGCCAGCCGAAAACTTGCTATAGAGAAGGCGGCGCAGCTTGCCAGCCGAAAACTTGCTGTCGAAAGTGCGGCGAGAAGTAGTAGGCACACGCCGTCCGTTGTTCACAGTCCTGAAGCAGCGGATGGCGACGAACAGGAAGAAAAACACGGAAAGCTTTTGACGCTACAAGGGGGCATCTTTCTTGCTGCATTTGTTACGCTCATCGGGGCCCTACTGAAGGGTACTACTGCATTCCGCGCGGTGAGTTGGAGTCTATTGGTAGTCGGCGCGATAAGCCTATTGGACTTTTTGGTCCGGCGAATCCGTGGACAGCACTCCACAACTGAAAGGCATCGCGATTCGGAGATCGCTCCTACCGGTATTGGTGTTTCGGATTTACTAAAAGGGATAAACTTCTTAACATCGCCATGTGAACGGGCAGCGCAGAGCGGTGTGTCATTGATTGCGGCTGCATCATCTGTTGGTATCATCTTGGGTGTGGTGACGCTGACGGGCATCGGTGGCAAGTTGCCATCGGTACTCTTACCACTTGCGGCTACGAACCTGATGCTGGCACTGTTCTTCCTCATGATTTCAACGATTATTCTGGGGATGGGGTTGCCTTCATCGGTCTGTTATCTGCTGATGGCGATCTTGGTAGGTCCCGTACTCCTGGACTTGGGAGTCGTTCCGCTTGCGGCGCACTTTTTCATTTTCTATTTCGGGATGATGTCGATGGTGACCCCACCTGTCGCATTGGCGGCGTATGCCGCTGCTGCTATCGCGGGTTCTGGGATCATGGCAACGGGGTTGGCGGCGTTTAGGTTTGCTCTCGTCGGTTTTGCGCTGCCTTACGCGTTTGTTTTGAGACCCGCATTGCTCTGGCTAAGTGAGAGTGGTGAGACCCCGGGGGTGTGGACAGTTTTCGTGAATTTTTCGCTGACGTTCATCGGAACGGTTATTTTGTCAACTGCTATCGCTGGTTATATCTTTAACAGATTATCGTTTTGGGCGCGCTGCATCCTGTTTGCTGCTGCACTCATTCTCTTTTTTGCGCCGACTGGTATACAATTTGTGTGGATTCATGGGATAGCAGCCCTTACGAGTGTTGCCATTTTCTACTTTAATAGCCGTCAGCCATCAGTTTCCATCAGCGATCAGTAAGAAAATCTCTTTACTCAAAACAGTCAGATTTTGTATGGTATAACATCAAAACCGTAGTCCGTAACATTGTCCCGCAAGCCTCTATAGGCTTGCGCAAGGAGGGCGGATTTAAGAAACGTGCTTGATAGTTCAGACGCAGGTTATTTACCCGCAAGGCTTTTAATTTATGAGCCACTGTTCTGTGCGTTCCATTTCACTACGCGCAGGTTTCTGGTTAAGAACGAAATTAAACCGAAATTGTAGCCTGCAACACCGGCGCAGGCGGGTTTAAGGGACGCACGTAAAATCTAAACGCAGGTTATTTACCCGCAAGGCTTTTAATTTATGAGCCATTGTTCTGTGTTCCATTTCATTACGCGCAGGTTTCTGGTTAAGAACGAAATTAAACCGAAATTGTAGCCTGCAACATCGGCGCAGGCGGGTTTAAGGACGCACGTAAAATCTAAACGTAGGTATTTTACCCGCAAGCTCATTAATTTATGAGCCATTGTTCTGCGTTCCATTTCATTACGCGCAGGTTTCTGGTTAAGAACGAAATTAAACCGAAATTGTAGCCTGCAAATCGGCGCAGGCGGGTTTAAGGGACGCACGTAAAAATCTAAACGCAGGTTATTTACCCGCAAGGTATAATTAAAAAATGTTGTACTGTTGCTCGTGCTACTGTTCCTACTTCACAACGATTTTTGGCTCTGGGAAACCCCTCAGTTTGTTTTGGGGGTGCCGGTAGGGCTGCTCTATCATATAGGGTTCTGCCTTGCAGCAACGTTGCTGATGGCGGCTTTCGTCAAAGCGCGAGGGGATTGGGGAGAACGATGAGCCTTGCGGTCATTTTTATATACCTTGCTATGGTCTTGGTGCTCGGTGCTCTGAGCCATAAACTTTTCCGGAATACCGGTGAAGATTACTTTGTCGCGAGTCGGACGATTAATTGGTTTATCCTGTTGATGACGCTTTTCGGCACGAACATGACGGCGTTCTCGATCCTCGGTGCGTCGGGTGAAGCCTACCACAGAGGTATCGGTGTTTTTGCACTGATGGCTTCTTCCTCGGCAATAGTTGTGCCGTGTGTATTCCTCTTTATCGGGACTCGCTTGTGGCGGCTTGGGAAACGGTTTGGCTATGTGACACAGGTACAGTACTTTCGCGACCGGTGGGAGTCCGATGGTTTAGGACTGCTCCTTTTCGTTGTGTTCGTGTTGTTGCTCATCCCATATCTGCTTATCGGTGTGATGGGCGGTGGCGGGACATTGGCGACACTCACAGATGGCAAAATTCCACAATGGGTAGGCGGATTACTCATTTGTGCTGTCGTTCTCTGTTACGTTACCTACGGCGGTATGCGGGGCACTGCCTGGGTGAACACATTCCAAACGATCGTTTTCATGACGCTTGGCGGCATCACCTTTTTTGTCATCACGAATCGGATGGGTGGATTTTCAAATGCTATTTCTAAGGTGAACACAGATTTATTAATGCAGTCGGAGCATATCAAGCCGTTGGAACTCTTGACGTATCTCTGTATTCCGCTCTGTGTTGGCATGTTTCCACATATCTTTTCACATTTCCTAACGGCGAAGGATGTCGGGACGTTCCGTTATGCAGTTATTTTGTATCCGTTGTGTATTGCGGTTGTATGGATTCCGAGCGTACTACTGGGAATACTGGGAAACGTGGATGTCCCAGGTTTGCAGGGAGCACAGGCGAACAATGTGCTGATTCAGATGATTCATATACACGCCCCTGGCGTTTTAGCTGGGTTTTTAGGAGCCGGGGTCTTCGCTGCGATTATGTCATCGTTGGATTCGCAATCGCTTGCTATCGGGAGTATGTTCACGCACGATATTGTTGGGCATTATCGTCGGGAAGCGTTTTCGGAGAGACAACGGGTGTGGGTAGGACGTTTATTTGTGAGCGGCGTGCTTTGCGTTACCTACCTAATCTCGCTCATCGCGACACCGAGTATTTTTAGACTCGCTGTTTGGTCGTTCACCGGGTTTGCAGGTCTCTTTCCAATTGTAGTTGCGGCGTTGTTCTGGCAGCGGAGCACAAAGCAGGGCGTGTTCGCCGCAATCATAAGTGTTATTCTGTTATGGTTCTATTTCTTGCTCCAAAACTGGCAGACACCGGGGTATAGTGTCGGTGGCATCGGGATTATGCCTGCTGCAGTTCTAATCGCTGTTTCGGCTGCCGCGCTGATAATTGTTTCTCTGCTCACGAAACCTCCGAAATTACAAACGCTTGAGAAGTTTTTTAATGAATAAGGGTCTGGCTAACGAGACACGAAGACTTTGCACCACAAATGCGACTTAAAGTAAATCTGAAAGATTTGAGAAAAAGGATGGTAAACAAACCATGACGCTCAAAAAAAGTATCTCGCTTTTCCTACTGATGGCATGCCTTTTCGCATGCGGGGAAGCGGAAGAGACAACCGAACCCGAGCCTGAAAAACCGGCAATGCTTGAATACGGCACAGTCTCTGGGACTATTGCCGATGCTGGAACAGGAAATCGTATTCCCGGGGCAACTGTGACGCTACTCGGACAATCCTTTGAAACTGGGGTAGATGGCAATTACACTTTTCAAGGTGTTCTTTACGGAGATGTTCATACCTTGACCGTTACAGATCCAGATTACAAGCCGTATAGCCAGCCGGTTGTACTTGGACAAGAACGGTTAGTTGTAGATATTGCGTTGACACCGCTGAGGGATTCGGCGGTGGAGATACAGGAATTTTTTGACAATTTTGCCGCGTTACTTGAGTCGGTAGATATGGAAAACATCGAGGCAATTCAATCACTCTTCTCGGAAGCCTACGTCGCAGCGGACGATCCAGCCACACTTTTCGGCGTGGCATCAGGGATTATTCCTGAAAATTATGAAGATGTCGCTCCGGCGATGACACAACTTTTTGAGGAGTACGTCTCGCTTCAATTCCTATTCAAGGATATAGAGATGGATATAATGCATGCCCGGAAGGCGGCAGCGACGCTGCAGCTGGATGTTAACGCTGAAAAAGGGGTGGAACGTGACTTACGGGAAATTAAAGCCAGTTGCAAGTTTGAATTCCGTCGTGAAGAAAGGGATTGGAAAATTGTGTATTGGCAACTTTTTGAGTTAGATATCCGCTTATGATTTTTATAGTAAAGCCCGAAAATATGTAAACATTTCAGGAGGCACCAACCCCACTCCACCGCTGGCGAGGTTTGTAACCTCGCCCATCCGTGATGTCCAAGTAATTGTGGACTTTACTATAATTTTACCTTGCGGGTGAGTATCGGTGCTTGAATATTAGGGCTCTTTGTGTTGGAGTCGCCTGCGTCGTTGTTGCAGGCTTGGTTTTTGATGCTATACCCTACATATCCTTATTTCAGTCGCGGCTTAACCGAAAACCTGCGCGTAACATTGTCCTGCAAGCCTCTATAGGCTTGCACAAGGAGCGCAGGGCGAAAACTTAATAATTAAAAAACAAAAAATTTGCGAGAGCTGCAAATTCCGTGATGTCCAATGTTTCCGGACGCCGCTCTGGAGCAATACCGAGTTCCTCAAGTGCAGTCTCCAATACCTTGGCTGATGTCAGTCTACTTCCAACTAATGAATTTTTTAGCATCTTCCGCCGCGTCCGAAACGCTGTCCGTACGACTTTAAAGAAAAATTCCTCATTTTCAACCGTAACCTTTGGATTCTCGCGCATTGTGAGTTTTAGGAGAGCGGAATCTACTTTGGGTGCCGGATAAAAGTTTTCTGGTGACAGCGTGGTAATGAGTGTCGCATCGGTCCGATAAGCGACACCGATTGTCAATGCGCCGTAGTCCTTTCCTCCCGGTTCAGCAACAATCCTTTCAGCGACTTCCTTCTGCATCATCAACACGCAACTATGAATCTGTTTGTGATGATCGAGCAGTTTCCACAAAATTGGGGTCGTAATGCTATAAGGCAGGTTCGCTATGACTTTAAATGTGGTGGGTACAGTCCCCGTGTCGTAGGATAACAGTGAATTAAGTTCCAGTTTAAGGATGTCAGCGTTAAGGAGTTGAACGTGTGACTCTATCGATTTTTGTGTGGCAAGTTTTGGAAACCCGCAAGCTACGCCACTTTCAACAGCAAGTTTTGGAAACCCGCAAGCTACACCAAAACGGGCTACTAACGCGTTGTATAACAATTCGTCCACTTCAACGGCAATTACACGTTTGGCACGCCGCGCCAAAACATCCGTGAGACACCCTAAACCGGCACCGATTTCTATGGCTGTATCAGTGCCCGTGATTTCTCCTGCTTCGAGGATAATTTCGAGGACTTCTGGGTTAACGAGGAAGTTTTGTCCTAATCGTTTTTTGGGGCGGGTGTGGTTTAGCGCAAAAAAGTCGCGGACCTGTTGGTGGTTCATCTTGTAGGGGGAAACCTTGTAAACCCGATTTTCTGAACGTCCTATTTCGGGCTGTTTCGTATGGTGACGACCTTTGTCAGAATGGCATCCGCCACGTCGCGCTTTGAGGAACGTGGGAAGTTGTTCACAGGTACCGTCTTGGTCCATCAGGGTTACGATATTCGTATCGACTTCGAATCCCGCTCCCTCCGCAAGGATGTCATTCGCGACAATGAGATCACAGTTTTTGCGTACCAACTTCTTTTTGGCGTTCTCAAGGATGTCGTTCGTTTCGGCGGCAAAGCAAACGAGAGTTTGATCCTTTTTCCGTTCGCCAAGCGTCTGCGCGATGTCCGGATTCCTTTCAAGTGGAAGTGTCAAGGTTTCGGTAGTTTTTTTGATTTTATGGGGCGTAAATTCGCTCGGTCGGTAATCGGCAGGCGCGCCCGCCATGATGGCAATGTCTGTTTCGTTGAAAACTTGCAGGACTGCATCGTGCATCTCAAGCGTCGTCTCGACATGCTGAATCTCAATGCCGACGGGGGCAGGGACAGTGGCAGTGCCGCTGATCAAACGCACCTCTGCACCGCGCTGTGCAGCCGCTTCAGCAATGGCGTATCCCATCTTACCGCTGGAGCGATTGGTGATAAAGCGGACGGGGTCGATGTATTCACGCGTTGCCCCTGCTGTGACGAGGACACGTGTCCCTCGTAAATCGTCTGCTTCAACCTTGGGTGCCGTGTCCGATCTCGCATCGAGAATATCACTTGCCCCTTGCAGGATTGCCTCTACTGTGTTCAACCGTCCCGTCCCTTCATAGCCGCATGCTAAGTCACCACTGGCGGGTTCAATGAAATGGATCCCGTGTGTTTTCAAGGTGTCGATATTCCGTTGCACAAACGGATTATGGTACATGTGTCCGTTCATTGCGGGGGCGAGAAGGATTGGGCAGTGGACGGAAACGGAAACGGTGGAGAGCGCGTCATCAGCGATGCCGTTTGCCATTTTACCGATGATATTCGCTGTTGCAGGCGCGATTACGAGCAGATCCGCACGGTCAGCGAGGTCGATATGCGGGGGTTTCCAGTCTGTTCCTGCATCAAATAGGTTCAGGAGGACAGGATTTCGCGAGATAACCTGGAATTGCAAAGGCTGCACGAGACGCGTGGCGTTTTCTGTCATCACGATGTGGACAGATGCACCGCTTTTGACGAGTTGGCTTGCCAAGTCAATCGATTTGTGAATGGCTATACCGCCTGTGACACCTAAGATGATAGTCCGCTCTCTGAATTCCATTTTTTTTCTGGGTTTTCTTGTAGATCTCAGTGGAGGTTTTTAAAGCGCGGTATTTAATCACTGCAGTCAGCACTGAGAAGGGCGTTAATGTTAATTGTCTCTATGAATTTGGCATCGATGCGGCATCGTTCAGCGGTTATGATAGCCTGAATGTGGTCAACTGCCTGTTGGACTGTGCCCTCTGGGTTGCTAACCCAGTAATCATAGTATTCTGCAGTCTTGAGGACTTCAACTTCAGATTTCGCTATGTCCAATCGTTGTTTCAGTTCCGTTTCCGATTCTGTTTTTCTGCGACGGAGGCGTTCCTCCAAGATGGCGAATGATGGTGGGACGATAAAGATGAAGATGCTTCTTGCCGGAGCGAGGTTTTGGTCTTGCGCTCGAATTTCCCAGCAACCGTTTACCTCAATCTCTAAAATAGAGTCTTTCCCGGCTTCACGTGCGGCGGCAATTTCAGATTTGAGTGTACCGTAGAGGTTGTCGCCGTATGCTGTCCATTCTAAGAAGCGGTCCTGCTGAATATACTTTTCAAAGTCCGCTTTTGACAGGAAGTGATACTTAACGCCATCTTTTTCGCCGGGACGTGGCTTACGCGTTGTTGCGGAGACGGATAGTTGTAAGGTTTCATCCGTTTTGCAGAGGGCATCAATTACGGTGCTTTTGCCTGAACCGGACGGTCCAGAGATGACGATGACAAGGTTCGGTTTATAAAGATGTGTATTTGCCATTGGAAGCATCGCGCCCTTAGAAAAGATGTGTATTGCGTCCGCAGGCGTTAGTCTGCGGCTTCAGCGAGTTCCACAAGCACGGGGGATTCAATGCGGATAGCGTCCTTGATGCAGACCTCTTCGCACAACTTGCAGCCGACACAGTCCTTGGGTTTAACCAATTCGCAGATGCCGAAGAAGCTTTCGGCGTGTTCGCCGGTCTCTGGGTCCTTGAGTTCAAGACAATCCCATGGGCAAATATGGACACAGAAGTCGCATCCCGAGCAGAGTTCTTCGTAGATAACGGCAACAGGTCGGTATGTGGGTCGACGAATGAATTTGCACACCTCTCCGAACTGGTCACGGATTGCCTCGACAGGACAGACCATCCCGCACGCGGTGCAATCAATGCAAATATTCGGATCGATGATGTGTAGCATGTTCCTATCGCCCGTTATTGCATCAACCGGGCAGTTCGTCAAACACGCCATACACCCGATACATTCGTCAGTGATATAGTATGCCATAAGTCTTTTTCCTGCTTTTAGCGCAGCTTGCAAGCTAAAACTTGCTGTTGGAAATTATTCAGGCAGAGTCTTTACTAATACGCTCAATACATATATTTTAACACAATTTTTGTAAATTGTCAAGCATGTTTTTATTTCAATCAAGGTCATTAAATTTTCCTGTAGGAGGGATCTCCGAATCCCGACTCCTTCTTGCTGACCGCTGATGGCTGACAACTATCCCGTTGATATTTTTCACGATTATCCGCTATAATAGCAACATAGAAATGTTATGGCTTGCTTTTAAGCCCATACTACAAAAGGAAATGGGAGATCTAATGGACTTAGGACTAAAGAACAAAGTGGTAGTTGTAACGGGTGCGAGTCGCGGAATCGGACGTGCTATCGCGCACGGCTTTGCTGAAGAAGGGGCGCGGTTGAGCATCTGTGGCAGAACCCAAGATACACTCCAAGACGTTAAGGATGAACTCACGGCAAAAGGCGCGGAGGTCTTTGCCAAACTCACAGATGTTACGGATGGCGAACAGGTTGACGCGTTCATAGCAGAAACAGTGGAAACTTATGGTGGGATTAATGTCGTTGTGAACAACGTCGGTGGCAGTCGGTGGACCCCTCTGGAAGATATTTCAGATACCGAGTGGCACGAAATCCTCGACCTGAATCTTGTTTCTGGGGCACGGGTGAACCGACGCGCGATCCCTGAAATGAAAAAGCAAGGGAGCGGTGTGATTCTGATGATAACCTCTATCTACGGTAGAGAAGGCGGTGGACACATCACCTATAACGCTGCGAAAGCCGCCGAGATCAGTATGACAAAGTCGTTAGCAAAAGAGCTTGCACCAGACAATATACGCGTAAATAGTGTTGCACCGGGTTCCATTCTCTTTCCAGGTGGTGGTTGGGCTCGCCGCATAGCAGCGGATCCGGCAGCGATGGAAGCCTTTGTGAAAAGCGATATGCCGCTGGGCAGGTTCGGGAAGCCCGAAGAAATCGCGAATGTTATTGTTTTTCTCGCATCAGAACGCGCAAGTCTTGTAACGGGTACCTGTGTGAACGTTGATGGGTGTCAGTCGCATTCAAATATTTAAGACATTTTCCCACCGCTAAGTTGTTGGCAATCGGAGACGATTCTCCTGTAATTCCGATTTTCGCGCAAAATTCTTCGTTAGAGGCGCGACTTCGGGAAACCTCGCTGGCGCGGTTTGAAACCTCGCCTACCGATGACTGACTGCTGAGGGAAAACCGAGAACTATGGTGAATTATAGAAATAAATAGACATTTCAGTAACTTGTGGGAGGGGTTTCTAACCCCGATTTTCCTTAGTAAACTCACTGTCTCCGCTGGCGAGGTTTCCTAACCTCGCCCTTATAGTGTATAGATAATTGTAAAATCTACCATAAATGCCTCTGAAACTGGAAAATCTCAATGATATGAATGGAGGGCATAAAAATGAAAGGAAAACTTACCTATATTGTTGTGTTGGGGACGACACTACTATTCGGGTATTTCTTGCTCGCGGCGAACCGTTATGTATACGCGTCCGATGTTCCGTACATTGCTTTCAGTTCCAACCGGGATTGGAATTATGACATCTACATGATGGATATAAAAGGAAGGAATCTCCAGAACTTAACAAACAGTTCAACGCATGAGTTTGATCCAGCGTTTTCGCCGGACGGGCAGCAGATGGCTTATGTTTCCACTCGGCATGAAAGGCTGGAAATATATGTGATGAATCTCAATACGAAGGTATCCCGTCGGTTGACGCACCATCCGAAACATGACAATAATCCGCATGGTCTCCAGACGGGCGATGGATTGCGTTTGACTCTAATAGAGAAGGGACGTATGACATCTATAAAATCGAACCTGATGGCGAGAATTTCCAACGCTTGACGCACGAAGGAGATAACTTCAACCCGGCCTGGTCCCCTGATAACCAATGATAACACAAAAAGACTCCTTTCTTCCATCTCTCCATTCCGTTTTGGTCCCCTTCAGAAGATAAAGATTGAGAATCCACTTAAATTTTGTCCTTGTTTAAAAGACGCTAACATGTTAAAATGATAGGAATGAATGATTGAGGAGAGAGTGAACATGGACGCGAAATTATGGGTTCCAGAATACGACACACCCGAATTGTGGCATAAAGAAATCTCACGCCGCTGTTTTGTCAAGAGCGGTATCAGCAGTTTTCTGGGACTTGTCGCGATGCAGCACTTCGGCTCGAAGAGTCTCGCGCAGTTTGAAGATGTTGTTCCACGCGCCAAACACTGTATTGTTCTGTTCATGAGCGGTGGCGCGAGTCAATTAGACACTTTTGATCCGAAACCCGGCACCCAAAATGGGGGTCCCTTTGCCGCTATTCCGACAAGCGTTGAAAGGCATAGAGGTTTCCGAACATCTCCCGCAAGTTGCGGAGCAGGCGCACCATCTCTCTATCATTCGCTCCATGGTCTCACGTGAAGGCAATCATGAACGCGCACGCTATCTATTGCATACCGGTTATGCACCCGGCGGTGCCGTTAGACACCCAACCCTCGGTTCGTTCACCTCTTACTATCTTGAGGATAGCCTCTCCGATCTTCCGAGTTGTGTTAATATTAATTCACCGACGTACGCCGGCGGTTTCCTCGGTGCGACGCACGATCCGTTTGTCGTCAAGGATCCGATGAAACCTGTAGAGGATCTCTCTTATCCTTCGCAGATGGACACGCACCGTTTTCGCGAACGCCTGAAAATGCTTAAAGCGATTGAGGAAGATTTTATCGCGAAGCGGACTGGGCGCGGCACAGAAGCGCACGAAGCGGTTTACAAAAAAGCCGATCAGCTCATCAACTCCCCGAAAATAGATGCGTTTCAACTCAACGAGAGAACCGATGGCTATCCGCGAGGCATACGGTATGAATAAGTTCGGTCAAGGCTGTTTGATGGCGCGTCGGCTTGTAGAGGCTGGGGTCAAATTTGTTGAGGTTTCGCTGGACGGATGGGATACACATGAAAACAACTTTGAGCGGACGAAAGAACTCCTTGCTCTGGTAGATCCGGCATTCGCAATGCTCGTGAAGGACTTGGCTGAACGCGATATTCTTGAAGAGACTGTTGTGCTATGGCTCGGTGAATTCGGTCGCACTCCGAAGATTAACAATAACGATGGACGTGACCATCATACCACTGGCTGGTCTGCTGTCGTCGCCGGAGGTGCTACTCGCGGTGGGCAGGTAATCGGTAGCACGAATGAAGATGGGACTGAAGTTGTCAGTGATGCTGTCAGAGTCCCAGACCTATTTGCATCGCTCTGCTTTGCACTCGGAATCGATGCTGATGAAGAAAACTATTCTCGCTCCGGACGACCGATCCGGGTCGTTGACGATGGAACGGTGATAGAGGAGTTATTCAAGGCGTAGTAGGTAGCAGTTTGAAGGTGTCCATTGCTACAAAGTGCGAGTTTTCGAGCCGCGCCAGCTGAGGCAAAAAATGAGGGTTATTGCTGGCACATTCAGAGGCAGACGCTTGGCGACTCCGAAAGGGAATAGGCTCGTCCGCCCTACTGCCGATCGGGTTAAAGAATCGGTTTTTAGTATTCTGCAGGAACAGATAGTGGATGCTAATTTCCTGGACCTTTGTGCCGGTACCGGGAGTATGGGAATTGAAGCGTTGAGCCGTGGTGCGAAACATGTCACGTTTTTGGAGCGCGACCCGCGGTGCATCGAGATTATAGAACGAAACCTCCACACGTGTGGTCTGCTTACTGAATCCCAAGCGCGGTATCATCTGCTCCGTCGCGATGTTGTAAAAGGGATTGCGTACCTCTGTAAGCGATCCACTCTGTTTGAAATTATCTATTTTCGATCCCCCGTATGGTATTGATTTAGCAGGGGGATCGCAGCTGTATACGACCTGTTTACCATTGCTTGCCGAAAGTTCGCTGCTCTGTATCGGTGGCATTCTGCTTGTTGAACATGCCAAACGGGTGTGTTCTGCCGGATACAGTTGGGAGTATGAGGCGGAATCGGCAGGCGCGGTACGGGGAGACGGTTGTATCGTTTTATCAAAAAAAGCTTTAAGTATTACTATAGTTTGGACAATTGTAGCTTATGAAACTGTTCACAAAGGGTTTCTCTTAAGATAGCCTCAAACCCCGTAGCTCGTAATGAAATGGAGAGCGGGTTTAAGGAAGGCACGCAGAAGTTCAAAGGCTCGTCTTTCCTCCGCAAGGTAAATTAAAAATATGAAAATTTTGAATCTTCAATCCGGAACGCCCTTTCAAATGGGCAAAGGTAAAAATTGGCGTGTCGTGCATCCCGATATGGGTTCCAAACAATTGACCTTAAATCATGGGGTTCACGCCCCCGGTCAAGAGTTTACGCAGCATTATCACGATGCGTCGGAAGACGCGATTGTCGTTTTAGAAGGTGGTGGAGCTATCCGCCAAGGAGCGGTTTATACACCCATTGCTGCGGGCGATGTCATCTTTGTACCCGCAGGCGAGGTTCATGGAACGGTTAATACGACGCCGAACATGGCGCGTTTAATTAGTTTCCAGGCTCCGCCGGATATGGCACTCTACCGAGGCGAGCGAGATACCCCAAATACAGCCCCTACACCTCAAGATGGACATCGAAGTAACGTCCAAGTCATCAATATGGCGCGCAGTGGTCCTGTTTTTGGGAAATCCACCGAATGGCGAAGTGTGGTCTCTCCCCAAAAAGGCTCTGTACATCTCTCCTTAGATTACATCTATCTCAACAAAGGGGAAGACTTTGCACATGAACCGATAGACAGCGAATCAATTTATGTGCTGAAGGATGGATGTGCTGAAGTGACAACTGATGCTGGAGAGACGTGCGCTTTGGAACGGCATGATGTCCTCTTCCTCGCCCCTGGAGACACCTTTTCACTTTCCCAAGCGGGGGATGAACCCGCGGCGATCATATCTTGTTGGGCAGTTGCCACTTCCGGGAGTTAATGGCTTTCAGCGCATTTGCTACAGCCACTTTCAGCAATCGGCTTTCAGGAACCCGTTTACGGCTGAGTAAAAATGTTTGTAACTGCCATACGCTCTGCTGACAGCTGACAGCCACTATAAAAAAGGAATTTGATGGATGAGATCAGATGAGATAGCAGTTTCACGGCAGGGTAACCTCGCTGTGATAAATCACACGCAATTTGAGATTAAGTTTAACCTTTCAAAAGGAACATGGGATTATATCGATGAGGGCGGCGACACAATTATCCGAGATGGATGCACACAGATAACCCTTGGCGATGGAAGTGTCGTCAAAACTGAAGACGCTGGCACTCGTGAATTTATTACTGAACTTCCGCAGACTGATGCTTTCGGCAGCTATCACCAAATTCGCTTCTCACACGAGGCGACGGGTAAGGGGGTTCGGATAAACACCTACCTCAAGTGCTATGCTGCACACCCCGCGATACACCTTAAGGTCGGTGTTGAAAACCTAAAATCGGAACCGCTTCGACTCGATAGTGTAACGGTGCTTGGGGTTTCGGCTAACCGTGGCGCTGTTTTGCTTGGGGGACTTCCATCAGATTATCATCTCTTTATTAACATGCCACCTGTTTCTCCCGGTGTCAGTAGAAGGATCTATGAAGGGTTTCTACTGAGTGAGACCGACGCTATGCATCCGAGCAATGATGGTGTGCTTTGCGATACAAAAGGCGGGAAAGCACTCGTCTTCGGTTTCCTGACGACTGAGAAATGGTGGCCCCGAATTCAAGTTGGCTGTCAAAAAAATAATGAGCGCGGCTCGCAAGGGCAGAATGTGAAGTCATCTGCGGTGGGTGTTAATCCGTGGGCACTTTATCATGACTGTAGACAGCAGTGCAATTCCGGTAAGGAAATCACCTCCGAAACTGCTTACATCAACTTCACGGATAAGGCATCTGCAGCTTATGAACATTATACGTCGCAGATAGCAGCGCGGAATATCGCGCACGAGCGTCCTCTTATTGAGGCTCAGCCCACCCTCGAATACAACACGCCGGCTATTGTGTGGACGCTTTCTGATGCAGATGGATCACTTGATGCAAATGCTATCTTAACCCAAACAGACGCGCTCGCCGAGCATCCGATGTTTCAGCCGAACTATCCAGGCGGTATTGATTGTATTCAATTGAATGCAGTCTCGGAATCAGAATTGGGGGTTTTTACGCAAGGTGCAGAGGTTTCGGTATCGCAAAACCGTGAGGAAATAAAAGCGATTACCCGTCGGATCCGAGCAAAAGGTTTCAAAGCGGGTATCCGGTTCAATCCGTTCTGTGCAGCACTTGATTCGGCACTGGTCCAAAGCCATCCCGACTATTGTATACAAGAGAAGACGGCATCCCGTGGCGGAAGAAGATATTCCCGTGATCGTTCAGCGCGTAACGGCTACAAACCTGCCACAATTCATTTACCAGAGAGTGGTAAAGAGGTTGCACTCTTGGATGTTTCGCATCCAGAGGTGCAGTCCCGTATTCGTGAACAGATGAAGCAGGTAGTCGGCGAATGTGGGTATTCACTCATCAACGCCGACTTTACAGCTTATACGGTAGGGCTCACGAATGCTTCACACAACTTGCACTGGCATGATAGCAGCCTGACCTCAGTCCAGCTTTATCGGCTTGCTGGGAAATTGCTCAAAGATGCTATCAATGAGGCGCGATTGGAAAACGTGCATCTAAAAGATGATGTGCTACTCGCAGGGTACAATACCGTTCCGGGGCCATGCATTGGTAGTATTGATGTGAATACCCCACTCCTCACCCCTCCCCTATCCACTATAGGGACGGCTTCCAACCGATCCAGCGATACGTGGCATCATCAGCGTGGCACAAAGCATCGCCTGAGCAGATATGCAGCGCATATGAGGGAGCATAACGTTCTCTGGGGACATGTTTTTGGTGAGATTGCTGTTGATGAACCACGCCCAGTCAACGAGGCAATTGTGGAAGTAACAGCGGCTGCATTGAGTGGTGGGACAGTCTTCTGTACAGACCAATTTGCAATACTTACTTCTTCACGTGCAGGACACTTAGCAAAAATCCTTCCTCTCATAGGTAAAGCTGCTACACCTGTAGACCTTTACGATGAACCTTTTCCCAAAGTATGGAGCCTACCGATGTCAACGCCTCGTGAAGCCTGGTATCTCGCCGCAGTTTTCAACTGGAACGACCACGAGGATGACGCCTATTTTGAACTGGAGGCACTTGGGTTACCTAAATCTAAAGAATTCCTCGTTCACGACTTCTGGATGCGCCAATATCTTGGCAAGGTTTCAGATAGTGTAACCTTGTTGAATATCCTACCCCGTTCTGTTAAACTGCTCTGCTTCCGTGAAGAACAGGACGTACCTCAATTGCTCGCCACGGATATGCACTATACACAAGGCGGCGTTGAGATTCTGTCTGCTGGTTGGGATAGGCACAGTCAAAGTTACATGATCGTCTGCAAACCGCTTAGACAGGCTGAAGGCACCTGCTTTATTCATGTACCGGATGATTACCTACCGATAAGTGTGGCAACCCATGGAAGCGATTACCGATATAATTGGGACGAACCGATTTATAAACTGACATTTACAGGAGCGAAACCGGATCAGTTAGTGCAAGCCAGCATTCACTTCGCGAAAACTTCGGGAGGCACCCTGTAGTTTCATGGATTTCGCTGGCGAGGGTTTCAACTTCGCTCGGTCTCCAACCCCGGTAGGTGGTCTAAAAAGATGAGTAGTGTTCACACGCAGATGCAAGCCCTCAAAGCGCGGGCAAGTGTTTGTACGGCTTGTGATTTAGCGAAAACCCGCGCGAATGTTGTTTTCGGTAGCGGCGATGTCACCGCAAAGTTAGCGATTGTTGCGGAGGGACCATCTGCTGCTGATAATCGGACAGCACTGCCATTTTCAGGGCCTGCTGGGGATATGCTTGATGATGTTTTGACCGCAAATGGCTTAACGCGTAGCGACATTTGGCTCACAAACATCATTAAGTGTCGTGCCGCAAGTCCTAAAGGGGATGTGTTGAAGAACCGTCCACCGAAGGCATCAGAGATTAAGGCGTGTTCCAGATGGCTCGATGGAGAACTAACTGTGATGCAACCTTCAGTAATTCTCTGTATGGGCGCGCCTGCCGCGAAGATGCTTATTCATCGCAGTTTTCGCATTACGGAAGAGCGTGGGGTCTGGTTTACAGATACGACCTATGCTCCCTTCGCTATGGCAACGTTTAATCCTGCTTATGTACTCCGACAGGAAGGTGAGAATTTTACGGCACTGCGACAAGCCGTCATTGACGATATTGCCGAGGCGGTCCAGAAGTTGCAGGAGGCGGTCGAAATCCCCAAATTGACTCTTTTTTAAATGCTTTATTGGAAAGTCGAGACGCAATACCTCCGGGCGCGCCTGGAAGCGCGCCTGCTGGAGGTCGTCTATTACCCTTCCTACCTATCTACTTTGCGTCCGCCCTAACTTAATTTCTCCCCAATTTGTTGTAAGTTTGCCTGCCGGTTCGACAGCAAGCGTGGCTTCTAACCCGTTATCCATGAGCATCTGAATGTCGTCTTCCGCCAATGCGACATCGAAGAGTAGCATTTCGTCGAACAGACCCTCCCACTCTCTGCCACCACCACTCCATGAGCCGATACGTCCAGGTCCAAATGCCCCCGGCAAAGGTCCCCATTTACCCTCTGCGTCAAGTTCGCCATCGAAGTAGACACGAACCTCTTCATCGTTGCTGCTGTAGGCAACTGCGAGATGGAACCATTCATCCAAGATGTCTTTGTCCGCCGTGAAATCCGAATCAGGCCACCCCGGATGTCGGACTGGGTTGTTGGAATGGATAGCCATTTCCATCTTGTTGTCCGGACGGAATTGATAGTGAACAAACCCGGGTGCCCAACCGTCACGGTTGAAGAAGCATCTCCACAATCCAACCCTGCCTGTTGAATTGAACCATTTCATGAGCGTGAAGTCCTCAAGCGGTCCAATCTCCGGTACAGTGACCCAAGCATCCTTACCGTTGAGTTCAATGGCGTTACCAAATTTACCCTTTGCCCATTTAGCACCCCCTACAAGATTGCCATCGTTCCCGTTGTCAGATGAATCTTGGGCGACTTTTCCATTTGTTTCATCGAACAACCACGCGCCGACAATAGATTGTGGATCGATTTCAGCGTTGCTGAGTTGTACAAACATGAAACCTACGATGATTAAACTGATTGTAAAACGAGTCATCTAATTTCTCCTTTGTGTGTGCGTTATTGATTCCTGAAAACTGGGAAAATTCTGCGTTAGATTCTATCACAAATCGTTAAAGAATTAAACATAATTTTGCTTATTTCGTGTCAGAAGGCAAAAGATGCGACGGGCGACTTGATTCCGAGGTGAGATAGAAGTTACGAACAGGTTACCTATCCTACGCTTTGCTATGACTTTAATTTCGTCGAATTCTGTGTGAAAATTGAAAAAATGGTTGACAAACTTTTGAAGACATGTTATAATAGTTAACGCTCAGGCGCGAAATTGCAGTGGGTGAACTTTAGTGCGCTTTTGATCGAATCAATCTGGAATTGATGCCTGTGTCCTGTTTGCGCCAAGTGGACTTTTAAATGCGGAAAGATTTTGGTGACATTTATTTTTCAAATTAAGTTATAATGTTTGCGGTTTACCTGTAATTCGATAGGTGTTGCGCGTAAGCGTTACCCTACAAGATCGGGGGTAGAAGTGGTATCTCGACGTAAATTTTTCAAATTTCTCGGTTGGGGGAATTTCGTTGCAGCATTGGGTTTGACCTTCGGACCGGGATTGGTTCGGTTTTTGTATCCACGCGTGCTGTTTGAGCCCTCCTCTGTTTTTAAAGCAGGGTTTCCAGCAGAATATCCGCAAGGCAGCGTTAGTGAAAAATTCAAAAAAGAGCCGTTTGGTGTTTGGATTGTCCGAAGGCAGGACGGTGAATTCTATGCACTCTTAACGATTTGCACACATCTCGGGTGCACGCCGCGCTGGCTCGGTTCTGAGAACAAATTCAAGTGTCCATGCCACGGTAGTGGTTTCGACCGGGAAGGTGTTAACTACGAAGGTCCTGCACCGCGGCCCCTTGAACGTGTTAAAATTACCTTGGCAGAAGATGGACAGCTCGAAATCGATAAGTCTGTGAAGTTTTTAGGTGAGAAGGGGCAGTGGACGGACCCAAGCTCCTTTTTGAAAATCTGAAGAAAGGAGAGCATTTGTGCCTGGCTCCAGTCAGGTAGAAAAGGCGTCTCGGCGTTGTAGAGCGCAGTTTAAAAGCCAGTATTGCAACGTCCACGTCGAAACTTGCAAGAAAAAATATGAACGAAGAACGTAAAGGGCTCAAAGAAAAGATTACCAATTCCGACATTTGGCGCTCTATGTTCCGCCACGGGTATGAAGACACCGGGCGCCGTTATACCTTACAGGTCCTCCAAAACGTCTGGTTACATCTCCATCCTCCTCGGATTTCTCGGCACGCATTGAACTTCCGATTCACATGGTGCATGGGCGGTATCACTTTCCTCATGTTCCTCGTGACAGCCGTCACCGGCGTGCTCCTGATGTTCTATTACCGTCCAACAGCTGAATACGCTTTCCACGATGTCCAGTACCTCGAATTTGACATTCCGTTCGGGATGCTCCTGCGGAACATGCACCGCTGGGCAGCGCATGGGATGGTTATCTCGGTGATGCTACACATGTTCAGGGTTTTCTTGACCGGTTCCTATAAGAAACCTCGAGAATTCAATTGGGGGGTCGGTGTCATCTTATTACTCGTGACATTTTTCCTGAGTTTTACGGGCTATCTGTTGCCGTGGGATCAGTTGGCGTTTTGGGCTGTGACTGTCGGGACGAACATGGCACGTGCAACACCGGTTTTGGGGCATGAAGGTCCATTTGCTCCGCAAAACATCACACAATCGAACGACGTCCGATTCGCACTGCTGGCGGGTACAATCGTAGGGCCCTCAACGTTATTGAGGTTCTATATTTTACACTGCGTTGCGGTGCCGCTATTGGCAAGCGTCCTGATGGCTTTACATTTCTGGCGGGTCCGTAAAGATGGCGGTATCTCTGGACCTCTATAGAGGGGTGTAGAAGTGAGTCTTTGTGTGGGTGGAACCAGCACGGGCAAGGAATCTAATCTTCAAAGGAGCAGAAGGATATGGAGCATTTTATAGCACTGGTGACGAAGCCGGATAATGTCCCCATTGTTGCTATTCTCTTTTTGATACCCTTTTTCATCTGGCTTTCATACCGGCAGGCGCGCCAGACGGACAAAACAGGGGTTCCCTCGGATGCCGCTCTTAACGATAAGGTTTATGTGTGGCCGTATCTGTGCCGGAATGAGTTTATCTGCGCAATTATTGTGATGCTGGTGTTGGGTGTATGGTCGATTATGATTGATGCACCGCTTGAGGAACCGAGCGATCCGACGAAGACACCCAACCCTTCTAAAGCGCCGTGGTATTTCCTTGCCCTACAGGAGATGCTCGTTTATTTCGATCCGTGGGTTGCTGGAGTGGTACTCCCAGGGATGATCGTCGCAGGTTTGATTGCTATTCCCTATATTGACATTAATCCGAAGGGTAAGGGGTACTATACAATAAAAGAGCGTCCCTTCGCGCTGGGAGTGTTCTGCTTCGGATTTATTATTTTGTGGATTGTTCTGATGGTAGTCGGGACGTTCCTAAGGGGTCCCGGATGGAACTTCTTCGCGCCATGGGAAGCGTGGGATCCACATCTTGTCGTTCGACTGACGAACGTGAATTTGTCATATCTTTTCGGCATCCGCGATGCGGATACTGCGAACTTTTTCGGCTTCGTTGTCGTTGCAGGCTATTTCGCCATCGGTCCAATTTTCTACTTATGGAAGGGTAAGAGTAGCCATTTCCTGCAAGAGCTCGGTCTTGTCCGATATATCGTCGTCTCATTTCTGTTTTTAACCATGCTCGCATTGCCGATAAAAATGATTCTGCGCGTAGCTTTAAATATAAAATACATCTGGGTATCCCCGTGGTTCAACATTTAATAAGAATAGCTGCCAGCAAAGAGGTTTGGTGAGAATTCTACCGTCTTTCTTTTTAGTCAAGAAAACGTAAGCCCAACCAACGGGCCGGGCTGGCTTTACGAAAAGAACGTCAAAGCCCAAACCTGCTTGAACGAACCGCAAGGAAAATTAGAAAAGGGAGAAAATTTCGTGAGGAGCAAAAAGGAAATTCCTGCTGAGAGTAAGTCGTATTCTGCTTTGTTCTTTATTTTGTCCGGATTGTTAGGACTGGTGACCATATGGGGGTTCTGGAGTGAGATGATTACCCGCCGTCCGTGGAAGCAGGTCCAGCAGCAATTTTATCAATATGAATATGAGAAAACACGGGCGGAATTAGAGAACGCAAAATTGGCTTTGCCTGAACTCCCCACACCTCAAGAGCCTAACGCAAAGGAACTTGGTAGGTTAACGAAGGAGGTCAGGAACGCTCAGGTTGCCTTAGACGAAGCATTGCAGGAACGCAAATTCCGACAGAGCGAATCCGATGCCATTAACTATAAATATCAGCATAGTCTCCACGAAGCAAAGGCACACAGCGCGAATTCACACGATGCTACTGTTGACAAGTGGCAGAAGAAGTTGGCGGATTATGAGTCCCAAATTGAAGGTGAACTCACCGAAGCCGTTTTGAAAGCAGAAACAACCTTTGCAAATGTGAACAAAGCGTTGGCGCAATTTTATCAAACCAATGGTGACGTGCAGAGTGCCCTCAGCACCTATCTCATCGCCCAGAAACATAATCCGATAGATACAGAAATTACTGCAGGTCTAACCGCCGCACAAGCATCCTTTCAATCACTGCAAGCAGACAAGGCGAAACACGACGAAGTCGCACGCCTTGAAGAAAAACTGAATTCGGTGGGTGGTATCAAGCGAACCTTCTTGGGCAGTCTGTTAGAAAACCCTTTCCGTGAAACAAGAACCATCGTTCAATACTATCTTGAAGACTTCGATTACACCGCAGACAGATGTGCTACCTGCCACTTCTCGGCTGATAAAGACGGTTACGAACAGTCCGCACAAGAGATGTTTGAGGTAGAAGGTGATGGTGAAAATCTGGTCGTGCATCGTCTTAAGCATGCAAACGTCAAGGTAGATAGTGAGAATGTTATAATTGATGGATTTGAGGCGGAAGCGGATGAATATACATTAGAGGAGAACGGTGCGCTTACCTTCAGCGATGTGGATGTCTTCGGTGAAATTGAAATCTCTTATGAGACCGGCTATCGTTCCGTCCTTCAGACGCACCCGCATCTCGATGTCCTTCTCGACAAACATCCGGTTGATAGGTTTGGGTGTACCCCGTGCCACGGTGGGCAGGGGCAAGCACTCACAGCGAATGCTGCCCACGCCTTGACGCACGCTGAATACTGGCTCACCCCTGTACTTGGATTAGATGAGCATACCGGCAGAACATCCGAAGAGACGAAAGGATACATGGAATCTAACTGCCGCCGCTGCCACGATGGCGTGATGATGTTAGATTACGGTGTGAATCCTGAAACGGATGAACCGCAGGACTATGCACCGAATCTGACGGAGGGATTGGCACTCTTTGAAGACCTCGGATGTCACGGGTGTCATGCTGTTGAGGGGTATAGTGCGATCGAAAACATCAACAAAGTCGGTCCATCGCTTGCAAAAGTCGGTAGTAAGGTGAAAGATATAGCTTGGATTGAAAGTTGGGTTAAGAACCCTGAAGCTTACCTATCAAATGCGACAATGCCAAATTTCTTCCCCGCCGATGGGATGACGCAGGTCGTCTACCTTAAAAACGGTGGAATGCGTACCGGCATTGTTACCAAAACAGCCGATGGCATCATCATTAAAACGGACGATGGCACGGAGTATCCGTACCCCGACAGTTATGTCCTTCGCATTGTTGATGAAGTGAAATCTATCGCGGCGTATCTCGCGGGAATGAACGATGCGGACCTCGATGCATCCAATTCCAATTATTCCACATCCGAAAGGGCTATTAAGGCAGGCGAGGAAACCGTCAAGACCGTTGGTTGCCTCACATGTCATGCCGTTGATGGATTAGGGAGTGATTTTGCGCCAGCACTTGACAGTGTCGGCACTAAGGTTACAGCGAGTTATCTCCACCAGTGGATTAGCGATCCAAAAGCATACGACCCAGATACGAGTATGCCGAGTTTGCGGTTAAGCTCCAACGAGATTGACAACATCGTTGCCTATCTGATGAGTCTGCAACAAGCAACGACCAGCACAGTCACCGAATCTATCGGCGAAGTGGACGCCGCGGAAGGTGAAGTGCTCGTCAGAACCTACGGATGTTTCGGTTGTCACGAGATTCCGGGTTTTGAAAATGAGTCGAAGGTCGGTGCGGATCTCGGTGAATTCGGCGCGAAGACTACTGAGGAGTTTGATTTCGGCGATACAGTGGACATCGAACACAGTTGGACGGGGTGGACGCTCGGTAAAGTTACCAACCCACGACGTTATCAAAGCCGCCGTATCGTTTCTCGGATGCCTGTTTTCCAGGTCAGCGACGAAGACACGAAGGCACTCGCAGTGCTTTTAAAGAGTTTCCAACCGGAAAAGTATCCGCTGAGTTATATTCATAACCGATCCGAGAAATTGAACGACATTGATGCTGGTAGGCGAGTGGTCAAGAAATATAACTGCACTGGATGCCATGAGATTGAAGGCGGTGGTGGCGATTATCGCGATGTTATCATCGCACACGAAGGGTTGAGTGAAATGGTTGCCAAGCAATTTGCACCGCCACCGTTGAAAGCAGAAGGCGCAAGAGTTTATCCAGACTGGTTATTTGCGTTCCTCAAAGAACCGTCAGAAATCCGCTACGGGCTCAAAGTACGGATGCCGACATTCGGATTATCTGATGACGAAGCGACAACACTGGTCAGCTACTTTTCCGCGCTTGACGATGAACCGTTCCCTTATGAAACACTCGAAACGCCAACACCGACGAGTACTGAATTACGAGTCGGTAAGCAGATTTTTGACGTGCTTCAGTGTATCTCCTGTCACGGCAAAAGGTGAAAGGATTCCTGAAGGGAGTGACAAGGCGGGACGACCAGACCTTTCGTTGGCGAAAGAGCGACTCAAGGCGGATTGGCTCATTGATTGGATGAAGGATCCGCAGACGTTCCAACCCGGAACAGCGATGCCGCAAGCATGGCCCCTCGTTGGTGGGCAACACATGCCACTCGATGGCTACGCTGACGATGATGCTGAAAAACAGATTCGACTCGTCCGAGATTACCTCATTTCCTTGGGACGCTAATTTTAATTTTACCTTGCGGAGAAACTGCGTGTGTTAAGACTTTTGCGTGTATTTCTCATATCCGCCTGCGCCGTTGTTGCAGGCTGCTGTCTTGGGGAAACTCAAACCTGTAGTCCGTAATGAAATGGAGGACGGATAGATGGAACGCATCCGACACTTCAAACGCCCTTTATTACTCCGCAAGGAATAATTAAAAAATGAGACACCTTGCCGTCGTTATCGTCATGATTATTGTGTGGCTCAACGGATTGATCTGGTTAGCGAGATTGGTGGACCCGAGCACCAAGTATCAGTCGGAGGTTGAGTACAAATACGCCCGTTATTGCGCTGGATGCCATGGAAACAATGGAGAGGGCAACGGACGGATCGGACGTTTCAAGAAATTGGATCCGGCAGACCTAACGGACAACAGTCTCTGGGAAATGCACAGCGATGAACAATTGCTGGATAGCATCAATGCCGGAAAGGATGATATGCCGGCGTTCTACTATTACCTCAATGATGAGGAACAACGGGCGATACTCGCCTATATTAAGGAGACGTTTCGTCCGTAACCGGAAAACAAATCTTTAAAAATCCGATATAGGTCTATTTGTTTGCATCCTAAAACTTTGGGGTGTTAATATATTTCAGGCTAAATTATAGTATGAAGGAGAAGTTAATTATGAAAGTTTTAATCGCTTTGCTTGTCTTTGGAATGCTGGCGGGCGTTGCGTTCGCAGGCACCATCACCGGCACCGTCATGTATGATGGCGACGCACCGGCGCGTCCAGCCTTGACGGCAACTAAGGACCAGCATTGTATTGACGCTGTCGCAGGTACAAAATCCGAGGCACTCGTTGTCTCAAAAGGCAAAGGCATCAAGAACGTTGTTATTTACGCGCGCGTCCGTGGCGCGAAAGCTACCGCCCCCGATAAGAACCCGGTTATGGACCAGAGCGGATGTGCTTACTACCCGCACGTTCTCGCGATTGTTGCCGGTTCTACCGTCGATATTACCTCCAGCGACCCAGTGGCACACAACGTCCACTCCCACGCCAAAAAGAACGACGCGATAAACTATCAGATTCCGCAGCCCGGAAAAGTTATCCCGCATAAAGTCGCCAAGGCTGAAGATATTAAATTCACGTGCGATATCCACGCGTGGATGACCGGCTACATCGTCGCTGTTCCTAACAACTTTTTCACGGTTACCGGTTACAAAAATGCTGATGGCGCATGGCTCAGTTCAGCTGACTATGAAAAATCCGCGGATCCCGGCAATTATACAATCGCAGATGTGCCAGCTGGCAGGGCGCGTGTTGTCGCATGGCATGAAGAACTTGGTTCAGCAAACAAAACCGTTGAAGTGCCAGCGAGTGGCGATATTGCCGTAAACTTCACGAGTGCTGACTTTAAGAAAAGCACCAAATAGCTTTTTAAATGATTGCGTCTGGGCTGCTGCGTCCGTTTGCTTCGCAGTGAGAATGCAGTATTTCAATCGTCTGAACCTGGATTCTTATGATTTTAGGATTTACCATGATTACCAGATATCTAATCATGGAACCTATCTGATAATCTCATAAATCACAGTTCAGATTTCTTTAGATCGATGCCGACAACGGAGGCATCGCTCAGAAGCACATAGTTAAAAAAACAAAAATGTCTAAAAAAAGACTCTATCTCATATTTGGCTGTGTACTTGTCGCTTATGCCGTGTTAGCGATTGCACCGGTATTTGCACAGGATGTAACCGAGGCTGAATATCGCACTTTCCCGAAGATCGGCAGCCGAAATGCCGCATGGATCGCTGCCCAACTCCACTTGTTGTTCGGATCTTTTATTCTCGGTGTCCCGATGTTTGCCGTTATCATCGAATTTATCGGCTGGAAGTCAAAGGACATGCGATACGACCGCATGGCACAAGAGTTTATTAAACTCTGTATGGGTGCGTTTTCGACAACTGCCTTACTCGGTGGTGTTCTCGTCTTCGTCCTCATCTGGTGCTATCCGAAAGTCATGACGAAGCTCAGTGGGATATTCGGACCGACGATGATTTTTTACGTCTTCCTGTTCTTTGGGGAAACCTTTACGCTTTACCTTTACTCCTATGGATGGGATAAGATGCAGGGACGCCACAAAGGATGGCATCTCTTTCTCGGCGTGCTTCTGAATGTGTTCGGGACTGCGATTATGTTCGTTTCTAACTCGTGGTTGAGTTACCAGACCAGTCCCGCAACCCAATACGGCGTACTCTCTGAAGGAAGACGGAAATCTTGGATTGCGGAGAAATTGGCGGCAGATCCAGCACTCACGCCTGAAACCGTTATGGAAGGGGTCACAAGCCATACGACGGTGCCGCTCCACAACGAGACAACAGGCGAGTTCATGGGAACCGTTTGGGATGCCGTCAACAATTTTACGTGGATGCCTGTTAATATCCATCGCCTCGTCGGTAACATTGCCTTCGGAGGGTCGATTGTAGCGGCTTATGCAGCGTTCCGATTCCTCGTCTCGAAGACGAAAGAGGACAAAGCGCACTACGATTGGATGGGCTATACCGGAAACTTCATCGCACTCTGCGGACTGATACCCCTGCCTTTCCTCGGTTATTGGCTCGGTAGAGAAATCTACATGTTCAATAACACGATGGGCATTAACATGATGGGGAGTCTGTTTTCTTGGCTATTTATCATTCAGGCGGTGATGATCGGTGTCCTGTTTATTGGTGCGAACTACTACCTCTGGTCAGGCATGGGGCGTATTGAGGGAGCACAAGTCTATGCGCGATACCGTCCGTATATGATTACTGTTATCATTATCTGTGTTGCAATCTGGATGACACCGCGGACACTCTCCAAAATCTCAAGTGCCAGTGAGCTCAGCGCAATGGGCGGTGCAAACCATCCCGCACCTCGGCTTGTTCGGCTTGATGACTGCCAAAAATACGGCTGTTAACATCATTATTCTCACCACTTTTTTGAGTTTCCTATTTTATCGGCGTTCAGGCAAGACGCCTACGGCAAGTTGGAAAAAGGTTGGTAACATCGCTATCTCTTCAATCTTGTTCCTCGCGGCAGTCTCAATTGTCGTTATCGGCATCGTCGGGTTTACCGTTCCGACAGATTTGCGGGTCAATATCCTTACCCCTTATCAGGTCCTAATTGCCCTCGCGGTGATGGCAGTTGTCACGGTTGTCGATATTTTCATGTACCGCAAAGCAACAACATCTGGCACCATTAAGTGGGGAGAGATGACCGATCGCTCACAGTATGTGTTACTCCTCATTGCAATTACATTTACATCGCTTATGGGATTGATGGGGCTATGCGCGCTCGGGGCTTCGAGAGGCGTGGCATATCTTCGGTGTGATGCAGGATACATCTGCTGATGCATTTACACCGCTTCTTAGCGAAGCAGTGAACATCGTAGCAATCATCATGGTAATCTTCTTCGCACTCGTCGGGTTTATTTTCTGGCTCGGTTTGTGGGGTGAAAAGAAGAAGCAACAGGAGGTTTCAGTCGAAGCCACAGCCGCTGCGGAAAGTGATGACTAATAGGATAGGACTTACGCACTTCCTCTTAAAGTCCCCTGATAAGGGGGATTTAGGGGGTTAAAAATGCCAAAATTACTACTTTTCGGGTAAAAATGTCCCATATTTGCTCAATTTGAGTAAGTCCTATAGGAGACTAAAGACGCAACTTTTTAACGATCTTCCGTCAAATCCCCATGCTTTAGCTTGTGGGATGTAGACGGCGTATGGGTTTATCATTGAAAAAAGATTTGATATTGCCCGAAAAATGTGGTATAATGAGAGTATCAAGTTGGCAGACATATACAGCGTAGCTGCTTGGTTACGTGTCTGCCTACCCACTGTATAGGGGTTAAAGACTTGATACTTGATTCCTATGAAAACAGAAAAATACGAGTTATACCACCAGTCGAATATCATACAGATTGGTAATCTGATAGACGACTTGCATAGTGTGCATGTCCACTTATTGCTTCTTCAACGTCGTTACTATCGGATTTATAGTAAATATGCGTCCCTCTCTCGTATCCTGAAACACATAACGAAGTTGAAACGAAGAACAAAACCGCATTGGAATCAACTGCCGTCGCAAATGATCCAAGACGTTGCGATCCGTATTGATTTAGGTTACCAAGCTTTTTTTGACAACATAGAAGATAGGAAGTTAGGTAAAACGAAACGTAAAGTCGGCAGACCGAAAATCAAACCGAATCACAAGTATAAGTCAATCACTTTTACACAGGCGGGTTTCAAAATAGCAGGCAACCGTCTCAGAATCAACTGTATAGACAAATCCTTCACCTTTTGGAAACACCGTCAATGGACCGGCACGATAAAGAAAATAACACTCAAGCGTGATAATGTAGGCGACTACTATTTATACCTGATCTGTGAGGATTACACACTTTCCAAAAAACTCCCACTGACCGGTAATGAGGCAGGGGCAGATTTTGGAAGTAAAACGTTTCTTACGCTTTCAGACGGCATAAAGATAGAGTCTCCAGAGTTCTATAAGCAAAGTCTCAACGCAATCCGTTCAGCGAACAAGACCCTCTCTCGTAAGGCGTATCTTTCTAAGGGTTGGTTTCGTGCGAAACGACACCTCTCCCGCGTCCATAAGGATATAGCAAATCGTAGACGGGATTGGTTTTTCAAGCTGGCCCTCCGCCTTGTTCGGAAATACGATAAGATTGCGATTGAGACGCTGAATCTTGAAGGGATGAAAAAACTTTGGGGGCGCAAAGTCTCTGATATAGCCTTCGGTGAATTCTCATTGATACTTCAGTGGACATGTGCCAAATACGGTAAGGTGTTTGCGAAAGCAGGAAAATGGCAACCTACCACAAAAGCTTGCCACGTTTGCCAACACAAGAATGAGTCTATCACCCTATCAGATAGACACTGGACGTGTCTAAGTTGCAGCACCTCTCACGACCGAGATATAAACGCTGCGATAAACATTTTGCAGGCTGGGGTACCCGTGACCTAAGCACGATAAAACCGATCTGATTCGGAATAAGAGCCTGCGGGTGGAGCGATAATAAGACGGTGGACTCTGAGAGAAAACCGCAGTCGC
>CASHTH010000684.1:0-10749 GCA_030341885.1 Geodia barretti
GTTCCTGGTGCGAGGGTAGACGGGGGTTTGGATTCCCGCTTGTGCGGGAATGACGACTTATTGGTCCTTCGGCGTTTAAGACGCGATTGCCCTGGAAGAATGGATGACGTAAATGCGGGTGAAATCCAATACTGCTAGAATAGGCGCAGCTTGGGCTGGCGCTGGGCCAGCCATCATTTTCTATGAAAATATAGAGGGCCGCATGACTGCAATTGACCTGCGCAGCGACACTGTAACAAAGCCGACCGACGAGATGCGGAGCGCCATGGCCACGGCCGAGGTGGGCGACGACGTATTCGGAGAGGACCCGTCGATCAACGAGCTGCAGGAACGCTCGGCGGCCCTGCTGGGGAAGGAGGCCGGTCTGCTGACGTCGAGCGGCACGATGAGCAATCTCATAGCCACGCTGGCGTGGAGCAACCACGGGGACGAGATAATTATGGGCACGGAGGCCCACATGTTCTGGAACGAGAGCGCCGGACAGGCCGCGCTGGGCGGGGTGCAGACCCGGCTGGTGCCCAACGACAGCCAGGGCCGGATCAACCCAGACGACGTTGCTGCGGCCATCCGTCCGTCGGGCAACCTGCACTTTCCTCGCACCAGCATGATCTGCCTGGAGAACACTCATAACCGCTGCAGCGGCGGTGTGCTGACACCGGAGGACACCAAGTCGGTGGGCGACGTGGCCCATGCGGCCGGTGTTCCGGTCCACTTGGACGGCGCCCGTATATTCAACGCCTCAGTGGCCCTCGAGGTACCTCCGGCAGAGCTGGCGCGGGACGTAGACGACCTCAGCTTCTGCCTCTCCAAGTCGCTCAGTTGCCCCGTAGGTTCCGTTTTGGTGGGGTCCCAGGACTTCATCGACAACGCCAAGCGATGGCGCAAGATGCTGGGCGGCGGCATGCGGCAGGCAGGGGTTCTGGCGGCCGCCGGACTCGTAGCCCTTGACACCATGATCGACCGGCTGGCAGAGGACCACCAACACGCAAAGAGGCTGGCCGCCGGGCTCGCCAACATCGACGGGCTTACAGTTGATCCCGAGAGCATCCAGACCAACATCGTATTCTTCGAGGTTGATGAGGACCTGGGAACTGCCGCCGATCTGATTGCCGCCCTCAACCGCAACGGTGTGCTGGTTTCGTATCCCGGCAAGCAGTCCATTCGCATGGTTACCCATCGGCACATCAGCCCAGAGGACATCGAAGAAGCGCTGTCGCGCACGTCGGCTGCGGTGCGGGAACTGCGGTCAGCCGCGTAGGAAGGGAACGAGATGGCTGAAATCGTCCTGGACAAGAGCCGCACCGCCCTGCTCATCGCCGACTTCTACGAGGCGATGATGACCACCATTCCTCATGCCGTTGACCGCGGCGTGGTGGAGAGGACCGTCGCGCTGCAGAAGGCAGCGCGAGACGCGGGTGTGATGGTTTGCTACTGCGCCACCGTTTTCCGGCCCGGCTACCCGGAGATCGGATCCCGCAACAAGACCTTCGGCCAGCGCAAGGCGTCGGGCCAGCCTGCGGTATTTGACCCTCTGGACGTCATTCATCCCGCCGTTGCCCCAGCAGAGGGCGAAGTTGCGGTGGGCAAGCACCGGGTCAACGCGCTCTACGGCACGGGTCTGGACGTGGCGCTGCGGGCAAACGACATCAACACGCTGGTCATCCTTGGCTATGCCACGAGCGGAGTGGTGCTGTCCACCGTCCGGTATGCCTCCGACCTGGACTACAACCTGTACGTGGTTGAGGACTGCTGCTCAGACTCCGACCCGGAAGTCCACGATTTCCTGACCGGCCGCCTCTTCCCGCGACAGTCGGAGGTGGTGCAGTCGGCGGACGTCATCGCGGCCTTGGCTGGCTGATGTCCGGTGATTCCGGCAACGGAGAGGGCCGGAGAGGGAAACTGAGGATTCGCACCCGTTACATCGCCTATCTTGCCCTAGCGGTCGCCATAGGCCACGTGATCTACGCCATTCTCAGAGACCACGTCTTTCACGCCTCCCCGATCCTGGGATGACTGCTGCGACTCAGAGCCAGAGCGAAAGCATGCACCTGCCCGCACACAGGTTCCTCGAAGAAAGGGGCATCCCACATCGTCGGCTGGAGTTCCCGCCCGAGACGGAGAAGGGAGCCGCCAACGTTGCCCACGCACTGGGCTTCTCCGAGGCCCAGGCGGTGAAGACCCTGATCTTCGAGACGTCAGCGGGCGAGCGAGCCCTGGTGATGCTGGGTGGCGACAAGAACGCCATCTCGGGCCGACTGAAGCGGGCGCTGGGGTCGCGAAACATACGGTTGGCCGACCCGGAGACGGTGAAGGCGGTAACCGGATACGAGATCGGGTCCATCCCGCCATTCCACTGGCAGCCGCCGGGTTTC
The DNA here is from genome assembly GCA_030341885.1 of Geodia barretti. Taxonomy (NCBI): domain Eukaryota; kingdom Metazoa; phylum Porifera; class Demospongiae; order Tetractinellida; family Geodiidae; genus Geodia; species Geodia barretti. The sequence continues at coordinate 2,373 of CASHTH010000684.1, forward strand.
CGCTCCGTAATCGACGCTTGCCTGATGAACGAGGAGGAGTTGGGCGTTGGCGCCGGCGTCTGGGGCCAGGAGATCATGATCACCCCCGCGAACCTCGTGGCGGCGTGCAACGGCGAGGTCTTCGACCTGAGCGGTGCGGCGTAGGTGCTGTTAACCCTAGGCAGACGCCCGATTTCTAGTCGATTGTCTCACCGGGATCTTCTACTTCCCACCAACGGCGGAGACGCTCTGCGATTTCTTTTTCGGCGCCCTCCGTTCCGGGATAGTAATAGCGGCGGCCCTGGAGCTGGGTCGGCAGGTAATCCTGAGGCTCGAAGTGGCCATCATAGTCGTGGGAGTACTTGTAGTCGCGGCCGTAGCCCATGTTCTGCATCAGGCCGGTCACAGCGTTGCGAAGGTGGATAGGCACCGGGTCGTTGGGCAGGCGGCGGACGTCGGCCATTGCCTCGTTGAGGGCGGCGTAGGCGGTGTTGCTCTTGGGGGCAGTGGCTAGGTAGACCGTGGCCTCGGCCAGCGGGATGCGGCCCTCGGGCATCCCGATTAAGTGGACGGCCTGCTGGGCCGCCACGGCTACCGGGAGGGCCTGCGGGTCGGCGAGGCCGATGTCCTCGGACGCCAGTATGACGAGGCGGCGCGCGATGAACATCGGGTCTTCTCCGGACTCGATCATCCGGGCCAGCCAGTAGAGGGCTCCGTCGGGAGAGGAGCCTCGGACAGATTTGATGAACGCGGATATGGTGTCGTAGTGGTTGTCGCCCGCCTTGTCGTACATGGGTGAGCGACGTTGCAGGGCGTCGGCGATGGTGCCCCCGTCGAGGTGCCTGTTGCCGTCTGTGTCGGGTTGGGTGGCATAGGCCGCAGTTTCCAGGGCGTTGAGGGCGATTCGGGCGTCACCGGTGGCGATATTGACGAGGTGCTGCATAGCATCAGGGGCGATGCTGACTCCCATGCCTCCGAGACCGCGTTCGGGGTCTTCGGCGGCCCGGTTGACGATGGCCTCGACATCTTCGGGAGCGAGACTCTGCAGGGCGAAGACTCTGCTGCGGGACAGCAGCGGGGCGATGACTTCGAATGAAGGGTTTTCGGTGGTGGCACCGATCAGCGTCACGGTGCCATCCTCGACGTGGGGTAGGATGACGTCTTGCTGGGCCTTGTTGAAGCGGTGGATCTCGTCGACAAACAGGATGGTCGCCTGGCTGTGCATTCCGCGGCGGTCTCGGGCCGCGGCTACGATCTTGCGGAGGTCGGCCACGCCAGACGTGACGGCGCTGACCGGCTCGAAGGCTGCCTGGGTGGCGTTGGCGATGAGGCGGGCGAGGGTGGTCTTGCCGATGCCGGGCGGTCCCCAGAGGATGAAGGACGGTAGTTGCCCGGCGGCGATGGCCCGGAACAGCACCCTGTCGCGGCCCACTACCTGTTCCTGTCCGACATACTCTTCGAAGGTGCGCGGGCGCATCCGATCGGCGAGGGGCGCGTTACGCTCGGCGTCCATGCGGCGCTGACGGTCGAAGAGTGACTCGCCGGGGCTTTGTTTTCTGCTAGTCATCGACATCCCGGGCGAAGCGGATTCCCAATTCCAATGACAGGCGTTTAGCCAAATTGGGGCATTACTTTCTCGGCGAATAGACTCATTGAGGCTTGCACGTCCTCGTGGGGGATCATGCCGCCGGTGTTGAACCAGCAGATGAAGCCGTCGGGGCCATACATTCCCTTAAACTTTTCCAGCTTATCGGCGACCTGTTCCGGTGTGCCTACCGCGGCGTACTCGTCGAGAACGGTCTCGTAGTCCAAGGTCTGGGCACGGGCCGAGCCTCGTCCGGAACCGCCCCGCAGGGTGCCCAAGTAGTTGTTGATGGTTTTTTCAAATCCGTTGCGGGCCTTCGTTTCATCCTCGGCGACGTTGACGTGAACAGTCACATTCACGGAGCGGTTCGCTGGATCGTGGCCGTTGCTTTCCAGCTCCGCCCGATAGGTTTCCAGCCCAGTCAACGCGCCCTGTGAGGAGACGATAGTAGGCGCAACAAGGACGTTGTGTCCCAGTTGACCGACGAGGTTAAAGGTATCGGGGCTGTTGGACGCAATATAGACCGGCGGATGAGGCTTCTGGATGGGCTTGGGCGACAAGTTGATGCCCTCAACCTGATGGTATTGCCTTGGTAGTTATAGTCGTCGTTGGCCCACATCCCCAGCACCATTTCCAGCCCTTCGGTGAACCTCTCGCGAGCTTCTTCCTGGTCGACGGCGTAACCTTGGAAATGGGAGGGGATGGCGCCCCGCCCGATGCCAAAAATAGACCTGCCACTGGATAGGACGTCGAGCGCCGCTGCCTCTTCGGCCAGGCGTATGGGCTGGTGCAAGGGCACCAGATGAACGGCGGTGCCAATGCGGATGCGGCTGGTGGTCTGGGCCATGGCTGCTCCGACGACCATGGGGCCGACATCACCGAAAAGCGTGAGTTGAAGTGGAGCTCGGCCAGCCAAGCAGCGTCGAATCCCAACTCGTCGGCCAACTGAACCTGGGCGATGGTGTCCTGGTAGCGCTGAGCCGGGGACTGGTCTTCCGCGCAAGGCAACTGGTAGAAAACGCCGAATTTCATCGATGGTCCCTCAAAGGCAATATCTACCCCGATTCTACACTACGAAACAGGGGCGGGTTTCACAACTCGCCCCTGTTTACAGGGTAATCGCGTCTTATTTGTCAGCACACAAAATTGGTCTGAATGGCGGTGGAGATGGGATGTGCATGCCTCCTCCTCTGTTCCGGTTGCAAGGGTAGTAGACGGGGGTTTGGATTCCCGCCTGCGCGGGAATGACGACTTATATGGCCTCCGGCGTTTAAGACGCGATTGCCCTGCCCCTGTTTAGCGTGACCTGCAGATATACGTCCTACAAAGGAATGTTGCCGTGCTTTTTGGGTGGCATGGTGTCGCTCTTGGTCTGCAACATTTCCAGGGCTCGGATTATCTGGGGGCGGGTTTCTGCCGGATCGATTACATCGTCCAAGAAACCTCGGCCGGCTGCTATGTACGGAGTTGTGAACCGGTCCTTGTAGTCGTCGATCAGCTCCTGGCGGGTCTGGTCCGGATTCTCTGACTTGGAAATCTCATCGCGGTAGATGATATTCACTGCGCCTTCGGCACCCATCACAGCGATTTCCGCTCCGGGCCAAGCGAGATTGACGTCGGAGCGCAGGTGCTTGCTGCTCATCACGATGTAGGCTCCCCCGTAGGCCTTACGCGTGATCACCGACACCTTGGGAACCGTGGCCTCGGCGTAAGCGAAGATCAGCTTGGCTCCGTGACGGATGATGCCGCCGTATTCCTGGGTCACTCCGGGCAGGAATCCCGGCACGTCCACGAACGTAACGAGCGGAATGTTGAAGCAGTCGCAGAAGCGGACGAATCGCGCCGGCTTTAACCGATGCGTCAATATCCAGCACTCCGGCAAGATAAGCGGGCTGATTGCCCACTATGCCCACGGGGCGTCCATTCATTCGGGCAAAGCCCACGATGATGTTGGGCGCGAAGGTCTGGTGGACTTCCATGAACTCCTCGTGGTCGACCACCTTGTAAACAACATCGCGCATATCGTATGGGCGCCCTGGCTCCTCAGGCACCAGGTAACGCAAGTCGGGCTCGCGGCGGTCCGCCGGGTCATCCGCGGGATCAAGCGGAGGGTCATCGACGTTGTTCCCCGGCAGGTAACTGAGCAGGTGCCTGACCTCGTTGATACATTCCTCTTCCGTTTCGCAGACGAAGTGTGCAACTCCACTGCGAGTGGCGTGGGTTGCCGCGCCGCCCAGCTCCTCGTGCCCAACTCCTCACCGGTAACAGCGCGTATGACGTCCGGGCCAGTGATGTACATCTGGCCGATTTCCTTAACCATGAAGATGAAATCGGTGATGGCCGGTGAATAGACCGCTCCGCCAGCCGCCGGACCGACAATCACGGTAATCTGCGGCACTACGCCTGAATACAGCGTATTGAGTAGGAAAATGTCGCCATAGGCAGCAAGGCTCAACGCGCCCTCTTGGATCCGGGCGCCACCAGAGTCGTTGAGGCCTACGACCGGACATCCCGCTTTGGCGGCCAAGTCCATCACCTTGCAAATCTTCTGGCTGACGACCTCAGAAAGGGAACCGCCCATCACTGTGAAGTCCTTGGCGAAGGCGAACACCTGCCGTCCCTCCACCTTTCCGTAGCCGGTGACAACTGCATCCCCCAGCGGTCTCCTGTCGCCCAGTCCAAAGTCGGTGATGCGATGCGTTACGAACGGGTCAAGCTCATGAAACGTACCCTCGTCCATAAGGCGTTCGAGCCGTTCCCGGGCGGTGTACTTACCCCGGCTGTGCTGCTGGTCGATTCGATTCTGGCCGCCGCCCAGCCGGGACTCGCGGCGCATGGCCTCGAGGGTTTCCAGCTGCTGGTCTATCTGCCTTTGCTCCGCGGTCACGATTCCTCTCCTAGCTGCCAGCACCTTCCATAGCCAAAGTTACGGCATCCTGATTGGCAGTCCGCATTCTATCTTGCATCCCTGCCCCGCGCCATGCGCGGTGTTAAAATTCAAAAGGAACCAAACCAGGGGCTGAGTGAACCCTGTAACGTTTGAAGAAAGAAATGGCTTTTGGACTGTCGACATTGACGGGAATTCTCGTAGCAAACGCGCTAGGCCCTGATACTAGGGGTCCAGCGACATACGTCATGGCCGTCATCAACACTCACGCCAGCAGACTCGTTTCCGAAGCGATGGACCTTAGGCAGGGGGATAGTTCAGTGCTCTGCAGTGAACAGTCCCTTAAGATTCGAGGTGTGATGTGAGGGTACTTTCTCGAAATCGGCGCGCTGAGTAAATCCACATCGTCAGGTCTATCTATTTAAAAGTGTTTAATACATTTTTACGTGGGTATAATAAGCCTTCTTTAAATTTTGATACGAAATATAAACGTCAGAACCAACTACCATCAAAATCTATTAGAACATTCGTCTATACCACCCACCGCAGCCGCGCTTCCCCAGCCGGTTCTGTTCGCCCACCATATGCTGGCCTACTTTGAAATGTTCCAGCGTGACATAAGTCGACTGGAGGACACTCGCCGACGGGCCGACGTTTTGCCCTTGGGCAGCGGCGCACTGGCTGGCGTACCCTACCCCACGGACAGGGAGTTTCTGGCCCGCGAGTTGGGATTTTCAGCCATCAGCGCCAACAGTATGGATGCGGTCTCTGACAGGGACTTTGTGGCGGAGTATATGGCAGCGGCGGCGCTGTGCATGATGCATTTCTCCCGGATGTCCGAGGAGCTGATTCTCTGGTCCAGCGGTGAATTTGGGTTCATACGCCTGTCCGACGAGTTCACCACTGGCAGCAGCATCATGCCGCAGAAGCGGAACCCCGATTTTGCCGAGCTGGCCCGGGGAAAGACCGGGCGTGTCTACGGCAATCTGATGGGACTGTTGACCACGCTGAAAGGCCTGCCGCTTACATATAACCGGGATCTGCAGGAGGACAAAGAGGGTTTCTTCGACACCGTGGACACCCTGCAGACAACCATTGAGGTGTTCACTGCCATGCTCCCGGGGCTAACGCTGCAGACGGACAGGGTGGAGTCGCTGGCTGGCGAGAGCGGCATGCTGGCCACCGACCTGGCCGATTACCTGGTGGTAAAGGGAGTACCCTTCCGCGAAGCACACGGCATCATGCGGGAGTTGTGCCGGGCGTGCGACGAGCGAGGCATCGGACTTCAGCAACTGCCACTTCAGGAATACCACAGGTATTCCCCACTCTTCGAGGCCGACGTTTACGGCATCACAGCGGAGGGTTCTGCAGCCGCCCGCAATATACCCGGTGGCACCGCGCCGGATCGAGTAGCCGAAGCGCTGGCACAAGCGGGAACAGGTACTGGAGGCATCGAGCATTGCAACAAGCGGTTAATGAGGCAAGGGTGCTCATCGCTCCGTCGGTGCTGTCGGCCGATTTCGGGCGGCTGGCCGAGCAGGTGCAGGCAGTCACAGAGGCCGGGGCCGACCTGATTCACGTCGACGTCATGGACGGCGTGTTCGTCCCCAACATATCATTCGGAGAGGTGGTCGTGGATGCCATCCGGAAGTCCACGCATCTGCCCCTGAACATCCACCTCATGATCCGCGAACCCGACGCCCTCCTCTCTACATTCATCAAGAGGGAGACCGATCAGGTATTGGTCCATGCCGAGGCGTGCCAGCATCTGCACCGCACCGTTTCCAGCATCAAGGAACAGGGCAACGAGGTCGGCGTCGCCATCAACCCCGGTACCCCGATAGGTGCTGTCGAAGAGGTGTTGCCGCTGTTGGACATCGTGATGGTGATGTCCGTGAACCCAGGATTTGCCGGCCAGTCGTTTATCCCGGAAAGCGTGGAAAAGATCCGGCGCCTGCGAAGCATCATCGACGATGGCGGCCTGTCTGCCCAGGTGGAAGTCGACGGCGGAATCAAGTCCGACTGGACTGCCCAGGAGTCGGTGAAGGCGGGGGCAACGATCCTCGTCGCCGGCAGCGCTATTTTCAACGACCGGGAGACGGTGCCGGAGGCGATGCATGGTATGCGGGGGTGTCTGGCAGGAATCGCCTGGCGCCCCGCGAGTTAAAAAATCAGGGCCGACTGAGCGTCGGCCCTTGTATCTTCTGGGTCAGGAGTACCAGTGAGAAAATTGGGTGGCTTTAGTTGCTCAGCTGCACCAATTGTCTCTGCTGTTGGATGATCCCGGGGGTTAAGGAACTTGCTACAAAGCCCTGACTTACTTCAGGGCGGCGAAGGCCTTGCGGACCTTGGGGGACTTGTGCAGCGAGCGGAGGCATCGGCTGCAGATTTTCACGGTGACGGGCGTACCGTCGCGGTCCAGGGTCTGCTTGTGTACGTTGGCCTTGAAGCGTGTCTTGGTGTGCCGGTTGGAGTGGCTCACGTTGTTGCCGCTCATTCCCGACTTCAGGCAAATCTGGCAGCGCATTTTTCAATCCCTCTTGAGCCGCTGCCAGATACCATTGCTGACGCAGCGGCGCGATTGTTCAATAGATGTTTCAGGTTAGCACACAGCTATCGCCAAATTCAAGAACGGTTCCCAGCGCCCTTGGGTATTTAGCCGTCGTTGCCCAATGGCCAGTCCCATAATATCGCCGTCAGTGCTGGATTTCGGGGCTGTGGTAGAATTTAGGTTCATATACCTATTTCATTGCTTTACCTAGGATTCCCAGAGGGGCTATGCCGAGCAACTTCTGGATGATAGTGAACCACGAGAGAAACTTCCGGATCACGCAGGATCTTGGTTTCTCCCTGATTGGTCTCAAGGCCCAACACCGACGCAAAGTTCAGCGAATAGCCGACGGCGACCGCATCCTCATGTTTGTGACCCACATTCGCCGTTTCGTCGGCACAGCTACTGCCACGTCCGACTATTTCGAGTCCGACGACCCTGTCTGGGAAAGAGAGGGTAAGGCAAATTTCCCCTATCGCGTCGGGATCCGTTCCGATATCGCGCTAAGGGACGAGCAATTCATGGATGCCAACCAGATCGCGCCGAGGCTGGAGTACGTGAAGCGCTGGGCGCCCGAGGACTGGCATCTGGCATTTCAGGGCAACCTGCACCTGCTTCCGAAGAGTGACTTTCTCCTCATCGAGGAGGAGATGAAGAAGCTGCACTTCGGCAGGGACTACCAGCCCACGCCGATCACTCCTTCCCGTACCCAGCAGCGCCGCCGCCGCTCTGGGCCCCGGCCCAACGGACAGGCTCCGCGCTCGCCTGCCGCGACCGGCCAGAGGTCAGAGCCCCCGCTAGTTCGTCGAGGGCCGCCTTGATCTCCTCCAGCGCCCCGGAGTCGGTTTCTCGGGCAGCAGCCTGAACCAGGGCGGACGCCGCCGGAGTCCCGCCTATGCGACCCAAGGCCCACGCCGCGTGGCCGCGAACCAACGGTTCGTCGTGCTCGAGAGCCCGGGCCAGCGCAGGAACCGCATCGGTGTCTCCCGCGTTTCCCAGGGCCACGCAGGCGTTTCGCTGCAGCCCAACCCTTTTCGCCCGCATGACGGAAGTACCGGCGAAGCGCGAACGGAATTCAAACTCTGACATTTCCAGTAGCTCCACCAGGTCCAGCAAAGCCGTCGTCCGTCCTTCCTTATGTTGTGCAACAGGGGTGATGGGCTGGCCCGCCTCCTGTGCCTTGCGGTTGACCGGACAGACGTCCTGGCAGATGTCGCAGCCGAACACCCAGTCCCCAATCAGCGGCCTGAGTTCACTCGGAATCGGGCCACGGTTCTCGATAGTCAGGTAAGGAATGCAGCGAGTGTTGTCCACCACATAGGGAGCGACGATCGCACCCGTTGGGCAGTCCTCGAGTGCACCAACGAACGCAGGC
>CASHTH010000685.1:0-16722 GCA_030341885.1 Geodia barretti
AAGTACGGCGGATCTGCACTGGCGCGACCACCATGGAGCCACGGTGGACAGCGCGCTGTCGTTGCTGCTGGAGGCGGGTGAGTCCTTCGACTACGCGGAGGTGCGGGACCTGGCCGAGCCCAAGGTGCCCGAAGCTCCGGTGCTGGTCTGGTCTGGGAAGCCGGACCTGAAAATCTACGACCGCCTGCTCACGGTCAGCCTGGCCGCGGCGGGGGTGTGCGCATGACGGACACCAGCGTGATGCAGGACCGCATCGGCCAGTTGTGCGGCCAATTCAAGCTGCCCACCATGGGCGCCCAGTCGGTGGCTCGTTTCACCGCCGCTGGACACGGCGATGCCCTGGCAACTTTCCTGGAGGTACTGGAGCAGGAAGCTGAGGATCGCCGCCACCGACGCATCAACCGGCTGCGCCGGGAGTCCCGGCTGCCCTCGGGCAAGACCTGGGAGACCTTCGAGCACGCCGAGTCCCCTGGCGCTTGCGGCGCTACTGGAACCAGCTGGCCAGGGCAGCTTTGTGGAGCGCGGCATCAACGTGCTGGCCTTCGGACTGCCCGGCACCGGCAAGACCCACGCGCTCTGCGCCCTGGGCACACCGCCTGGGGGAAGCTGGCCACTCCGTCCTCTTCGCACTCGGCCTACCGCCTGGTGCAGGAACTGCTCGCCGCCAAGCGCGACTGGACCTGCCCGCCATGCTGCGCAAGCTGGACAACTTCGACTGCCTGCCTCCTCGACGACCTGGGCTACCTGCCCAGGGCGCCGAGGAATCGGAGGTCCTCTTCACCCTCATCGCCGAACGCTACGAGCGCGCGTCGTGTGGGCATCACGTCAAACCTGGTCTTCTCGGAGTGGGAGCGCATCGTTTGCCAACCCCATGCCACCGCCGCGGCGATTGACCGGGTCGTGCACCACTCCGTCATCCGGGAGTTTGACGTCCCCAGCTACCGGACCAAACGCGCCCAGCCAACGGGGCAGGGCCAAGGAGGTGAATGAACCGGCAAAACTGATTGACGCCAACCGGCAAATATGAGTTGACGGGGACACCTCTGGCTCATTGTGGCGGCTCCGGTCGCGTATCGAAACGGAGTCGAGATGAGAGAGCCAGAAGGTGGGGCTGGACGAGTACGAGACCGGCACATCGGGAGGGGCTTGGCATCACACGTGGGCCCGTTGCAGCTGGGCGGCGCGTTCTGCAGAGCCTGCAAAAGGATTGGGGGGGAAAAAGATGCCGCGGATTCACCCGGCCAAAGGTTACGGGTGGTGCGAGAGATGCTGCACGGGGGAGGAAAAACGGTTCGGGCGGTAGCTGCTGCAGGTGCTCGGGATACGCAAGAGTGAAAACGAGCGGGCCATTCCGCTCCCATGCCAAGCGCCGCGCCGCTGCGGGGGTCGCGACCGCCTACGGCATCCCTTCCTAAACTGTCGTTGTAATACTAGGGCAAATCGACAATTGCTACCCCAGATGAACTTGAGGCGACGAGGGGTTTAGAGCGCTGAGAGAAAGCTAGAATATGCTCCTGCGATCATACCGGTGGCGATTCGGCGCCACTGACTTCAGTTTGTTTGAAGGCTCGCTCAATCAGGTTGCGCTCCCGATACAGTTCCCGGTCGTATTCCAGGTTCCCTCCGGTCGATTGGGCGGTTATACCGCTTCGGCTCTTGTCCCTGACCAAAGGCCAGTAGCGATTGCTTTCTACCCCTTGTCGGCGATGACCGCCCAGTCTCGATACGGTCAGCAGAGGTATGGCTTGGGAGACCATCCGCCCGCTGGCCCCCGGTATCGAGAAACGAACGGCCGCCCTGGGCATCAACAACGAGATGAACCTTGGTGCTCAGTCCGCCGCGGGAGCGGCCCAGAGCCTCACGTTGGCCCCCCCTTTGCCACAGACCGCCTGCTGATGGGCCCGCACTATGGTGGAATCAATCATCACGTATCTGTTGTCCGGGTCCTGCAGCAACACTTGGAAGATCCTCTCCCAGATTCCGGACCTGGCCCAGCGAGTGAAACGTTTGTGGACGCTTTTCCAGTTGCCATACCCAGGGGGCAAGTCTTTCCACTGCGCGCCGCTGCGCAACACCCACAGGACGCCGTTGACGAAGGTTCGGTTGTCATTGGCCGTAACGCCGACCCAACCGGGACGCCCCGGCAGGAAACTCTCCACCTGCCGCCATTGAGTGTTGCTCAACTCGTAACGCTCCACGTAAGTCCCTCCACCGCACTGCACTTGCTCAGTTACACTCTACTCCTTGCGTGCAGTTCCTCTCCGACCACTTCAATCAGATTTCACCCAATTGTCGATTAGCCCTGGTTCCTCCTTTCGGCGTGTTCCCGGGTCGTTCGCTGGGATGGATTTGTGAGGTTGTTTCGGCCGGGTCTGCTTCCGTAATGGTCGCTCGTAGGCTCTGGAGTGTGCCGGTGTGCTATCGTGGGTTTGGAGCAGCCGGGATTTGGCCTCCGGTAATCGGCGCTCCCAGGGAGTTTGATGACTGCTTTTGTTCTGCGGATCACAGATGAGTCATCGGGTCTGGCTTCGGCAATGAGGCTCCATGACCCCGGGATCGCGCTCTGACGCTGGGTCGCCTATTGGACGTCCGGTTCCAAGACTGGGACGGCTCCGACCCCTTCGGTATCGGTGTTGCCCGAGCATAGCCACGGTTTGCGCTGTCTGCAGGACCTGGTGTACCGGTTGGGTTCTGGGTCGGTCGCCATGTGGCCTGGGGTTGGATTCCTTCAGGACGGCATTCCGTTGGACCTGGGGTCTGGGGCAGTGGCCCGGAGGGCGGTTGCCGGCGACGTCGAGTTCAACCTGGTGGATCTGACGTTGGATCGGAGCGGCTCGGACTATGGCCGGGACTGGGCTGCTTTCCACGCCCGCCGCTGGGGGCTCGCGGCTGATGAGTACGAGGATTTTGTGGCCGGCGCTCTGGAGGCCGGTGGCCGTGATGAGGGTGTGTTGGATCTTGATGCGACGGATAGTGGGCTGGGTTTGGTGCTGGCGCTGGCCCGTCGGATCTTCGGGAGCGACTTCGAGAACTATTCCCGCTTCGTCGATGGTGGGCTCCGTTTCCGCACTGGAGATCAGGCGGTGCTCAACATGGCGGCTGGGTACGGCGGGGTTTGTGCGGAGAAGGTGCAGGCTCTGAAATTCCTGACCGATCATTACGGTCTGGATCGGAGTACCTCCTGGCTGGCCCGGCGGGCGGCCGTCCGCCGGTGGACCGGCTCAGGGAACTGCTCTGCACGCTGGATTTCAGGTTCGCCAAGCGGCACATGCGCTACTGGCATCATCTCGCGCTTTTGTACTGGCTGGACGGCGAGCCGTTGGTGGTGGACGCCACGGGCGGCTGTTGCCCTTCGTCTTCAGTCTTGGTGGCGCGGCCCGGCGTCTCTTGGATTTGGGCGAGCCGGTGCGGGTCAGGATGGTGGGCGAGCCGGAGGACTACTGCTATCACCGGGTTGATCAGGACGTGCCGCTGGGTCTCCTGCTGGCGCTGGAGTGCCGGCTGGACGGGGCGGACATGGTGCAGGTCTTTGAGAACGAGCTGGGCCTCTATCTTTCCGAGCGGTATTACGTCATGCCGTTGCCGTACCGGAGCCAGGCCGAATATGGTCGCTTGCGTGCCGAGTACGAGGAATATTGCCTCCGTCTGGGGCTGTGCTGGGATGTCAGTCCCGATTGGGCTCTGGACGGCGCGGTGGGTCGCCGGTTCGCCGCCGGTTGTCCCGCCGTTGCCGCCGCGGTCTTGGGTTGCCGGGACCGATTGTTTGAGCGCTACGACGACTGGCTGGAGGCAGAGCACAACGCTGGGCTGGTGGTCATCGACCTGCGGGGTTCCGGCGGGCGATGAGTGTCCGGCCCGGCTTCTGGCGGGGTTTTCTCCGGGGGCGGGTTCGGGCCCGGGCGTGAGGGTCGTCTGCTGGCTCGGATACGCGCCTTTCGGGATGAGGCCGGGGTTGGTGAATGGCCGGACGTCCGGCTACGGGACGTGGCACGTTCGCTGGCGGACTTGGCTTCCGACGAGGGTCTGGTGCGGGGGTTCGCGGTGGTTGACGAGACGGTGCGGCGGCGGCTGGGCTGCTGGCGGGTCTTCGGGATGGATCTTGAGGCTGAGCCGGTTGCGGTTGCCCGGGCCAGGCGGGCTTGGTCTGAGGCTGGCCCCGGCGGCTGCGGCGACGTGCTGTTGCCGGGGGAGTTCTACCGGGAGGTTCGCTCCTGGCTGGGGAGTGGCCGGAGCTGCTGTTTGAGCCGACGGATCGCAGCTCTTGGCGGGCCTGCACCTGTGGACGGGCCGGGTGGTCGAGTTGGCGTCCGGGGAAGGTAAGACGGTTTCCATCGTCTTCCCGGCTATGTTTCACGCTCTGTCCGGGCGCACGGTTCACGTTGGTACCGCCAACGACTATCTGGCCGCCCGGGACTGGGGTTCTCTGGAGGCAGTGTATCGTGCGCTGGGCGTAACGGCGGGGTACGTGGTGGCCAGTATGGACGCTCCGGCGCGTCTGGCGGCCTATGGCTGTGGTGTGGTTTACGGGACGGTTCGGGAGTTTGGGTTCGACTATCTGCGGGATCAGCTGGTATCAGTGGCGAAGGACTGTGTGCAGGGGCCGCTGGACGTGCTGATCGTCGATGAGGCTGACCAGGTACTTCTGGACGAGGCGGTTACGCCTCTGGTTATTGGCGGTGACCCGGTGTTGGGACGTGGGGTGATTGTCCGGGCGGAGCGGGTGGTCCGTGAGTTGGTGGACGAGCAGCGCCGCATGGCTGGCAGCTTTCGGCGGAGTTTGGCCGGATTGGGCGACGGTGTTGGCGACGGAGATCGGGCTCTCTGGTTGGCCCGGGGGTTGGTGGCCGACCCCATTTGACTCCGACGTGAGGGCACTGGTTGCCGGTCGGGCCGGGCTATGGCGCCGGGTCCGTCGTCTGCTGGATGAGGATGGGTCGGGCCGGCCGGCTCCGGCCGTGGTGGAGGGTCTGTATTGTCTGGTGGATCCCGAGGGTCGGTACTGCTCTCTGCAGCCCGCGGGGCTGTCTTTCCTTGAGGAGCGTCTGGGGGACCTGTTTTTTGCGGGTCAGGATCCGTCGGGTTGCTGGAGGGTCGGTCGGGGCTATTGGGTCAGGTGTATCAGTTGCTGCGCGCTCACCTGTTGCTGCGGCGGGACGTTGACTACGTGGTGGACGATGGTCGTGTGGTGCTTGTGGACCGGGAGACGGGTCGGCCCAGGCTTGACTCCCACTACCGGGACGGTATGCAATCTGCGGTGGAGGCGAAGGAGGGTTTGGTCGTTCATCCCGACCGTCGAAATCTGGCGGAGTTGGGAGTGCCCGGGCTGGTGCGGCTCTATGCTGATGTGTGCGGTGTGACGGGAACGGCAAAGTCCTCTGCGGACGAGTTCCGGCGCCTTTACGGGTTGGAGGTGGTGGTGGTGGCGTCGGATCCTGGGTTCAGGCGTTTCTTGGGCAGCCGGGTGTACCCGAGTGCTGATGATCAGCTTGACGCGGTGGTTGATGAGGTGAAGTACTGCTGGGTCTTCGGGTCGGCCGGCGCTAGTGTCCTGTCGCACTGTGGAGAGGTCCCTGCTGATCAGTCGCCGGCTTGAGGCTGAGGGACGTGCTCCACGGGCTTCTGAACGCGCGTACTGTGGTTGGGGAGGTCTCGGTGGTGGGAGCGGCGGGGACGCTTTGGGCGGTTACGGTGGCCACCAACATGGCGGGGTCGTGGGACCGACGTGGTCTTGTCGCCGGGCATCGATGACCGAGTGCTGGAGGGCTTCGTCGAGGTGTTGAGGCTCCGCTGCACGGCGGGTGAGGGTGAGGCGGTTGTGGTGCGAGCGAGCACGGGAACCGAGGCGGCGCTCTTGGCCCGTCGGCTGTCTGGGGAAACTGACCTGGTCCTGTTGCGTTGTTGGGGGGGGTAAGGGCCGGTTGTTGGTGGGTCCGTCCTGGGCTGATTCTACTTGGGCTGATTCTTCATGCGTGCCTGCTCATTCTGAGCTGGAGTTTGGGTTGGGGTTGCACTTGATCAGCACCGAGTTCAACGAGTCGCCGAGGGTGGCGTTGCAGCTGGAAGGCACGGGTGGGCCGACAGGGGGCGTTCGGGTCGGGGCGCAGCCTGCTGGTGGCCTCAGACCCGGGGCTGAGCGGCATGGACTTTGGGGAGTTGGGCACTGACGACGCGGGGCGTGCCTGCTGGCAGGGTCGAGCGGTGGATATGGGAGCTGGAGCGGCAACGTGAGGCGGCCCGTCTGGATGCTGCCCGGGCCAGGGACGTTAGCGGTGGAATATGGTGCGGTGATGGACCTCTGGGCGCACAACTACTACCGGGTCAGGCGTGATCTCGTGTCGGGTTCGGCGGGGTTGCTGGATGCCTGGGTCGCGGTGGGGTCTCGGGAGCTGTGGATGGCCTGGTTTCTCGTCATTTCCCGGGGCTGACGGTGGACGGTTACGCCGAGCGTTTCGCGGCTTTGTCCCATAATGTGAGGAAACCTTTGGGTTGGACGCTGGGGCTGCCTTGGGTTGTTCTCTCAACGACCTGGGTTCGCCCGTTGGGGCGACTGGTGACTGGACGCTTGGAGGATATGCGCCGGGTCTTGGGTCGGGCGCGTTTCTCAGAGTTGGTGCGGTTGCTGGCCCTTGGGGTGGGAGACGAGCTGTGGGAGGTTCATCGGGAGCTGTTGCGTGGCATGGGCACGGGTTCCCGGCTCGGCGGTTTGGAGTTACGGACTGCTTTGGCGGAATACGTGATCTGGGCCGACCGGCAGTGGTGGGAGTTTTGTGGAGGTGTGGCGCGGGGTATTCCTGTCGCGTCTGTGCCTTTTTCCCACTGGACGGTCTGGACGGTGCTGGGTCTGCTGACCCTCCGGTGGTGGTGCCCGACCTGATGGGGTTGGTAGAATGATCTTGAAACGCTCTCTGCTGGACGCAGGAAGGAGATAAACGCCATGTCTGGAAATGTTAGCCGGAAAGTGCTGGCTGTTTCGGCCGGCGGGTTGCTGGTTACGTCGCCGTTGCTGGCGGCCTGTACTCCGGTTGCCGCTGCGGAGCCGGCGGGATACCGAGATTGGGTGGCCACCGACGGCGCGGCGGGTCGGATCAACATGGACGATGTGCAGGCGGCGTTTCAGGAATCCACCAGCGCCACCGATTTTGAGACTCGGGTGAACGAGATCTACGAGGGGGACGGGGTTATTCTGGTGCGGGTTGCCCAGGAGACGGACCGCATGGTGCTCGAGGGCTGGGAGGACCTGGACGGGAACTCCGATGTTGACGATGTGGTGGATGACCTGTTGTTCTCCATCGTGCGGCAGGACGGCCAGCACGAGATGGTTGGGCATCACGCCAACTCGTACTATCGCAGCAGCTTTGGAGGTGGGGACTTCCTCTTTTTCTACCTGCTGGCGGGTGGCCTGAGAGGTAACAACTACTACTATCAGACGCCTTCGCAACGTGGGCCGGTGCTGCGTCAGCAGCGTGACACCTACCGCGGGGAGTTCCCGGTACCGGGCCCAGCAGGGGTCGAACCGGGGTTACACCACACGTCAGCAGACCTATCAGGGTTCTCGTTACCAGGAGGCTGGTCGCAGTTTGGGGACCAGCCGTTCCTCCTATCAGACGGTGCGAAAGACCACCGGCACCTTCCGGAGCAGCGCTTCCTTCTCCGGTGGGCGCAGCGGTTCCGCTCTCGGGGGGACTGGCGCGGGCTCCAGGTCTTCGATCTCCAAGGGTGGCGGTGGTTTTGGGTTCGGCGGGTTCAGCGGTGGAGGCGGCCGCCGCGGCGGTGAAGGTTGATCATGCGCTGGCCCGCTTGGTGCGAGTGGGATGAGGCCGATGTCCGGGGGTAGCCGGGGCGGGTTGTCGGTTTCGGTTTGGACTGACCGCTTTCCCTACGACACCTACTTGGACGCGGTCCTGTCCGATGATGCCCGTGTCCTGACGCTGCGTTCGTTGTTGGATGGGCTTTTCCCCGCGAACGCTTCCGAGCGGCTGAGGTGTTGGCTGGACTGGATTGCGTCGGCAATCCTGACCTGCCCGCCTGTTACGCCGAGCTGTTTGAGCTGGTGGGCCAGTGGCGTGAGGGTTTCTGCCAGTTGTCGTTTTACACCGGGCGTGGTTGGGGCTCTCTGGCCCAGGCTGACGTTCCGATTGCCCCGCGCATCCACGGCCCGGCCTTTTGCGCCGGCCCGGCCAGCGGGGGAGGTGATCTGTTGCTGCGTCTGGCGCCGTGTTACCGTCCACTGGATTGGGGGGTGGCCGCTGGTTACGTGGGCGACTTGGACGAGTGGTTGGACTGGATGCGGGCCTGCCTGGTTCTCTACTTCGTGGACAAGTGCGCTGGTCGGGTGCCATCTCCGGCGGCGCTGGATCGTGGAGAGCCGTGCTGGCCGGTGGTTGCCGGCCTGTACCAGCGGCGTTTGCTGGGACTGGGCTCGGACGGGTTCTCCCGGGTGACGGAGTTGGGCCAGTCTTTCATCGGCTGGTTGGTGGCTGAGACTGAGGGCCTTATCGATCGATTCGACCTCTATTCAGACGTCCTGTGGGGTGAAGGGGGGCAGCCGGTGGAGTTCGGGACCGGGATGGGCGACGACCTGCGGGTTCTGGCGCTGATGGCGGAGGGGCTGGATCCGCTGCGGGCCGTGTTCTTGCTGCAGCTCTACGACGGGACTCCCGACCCTTGGGCAGATTCTTGGGCGTCGGTGGTTGGCGACGTCCGCGCGTTTGACCATCTGCTGGAGCCGGTGGTGAACCGCGCTTTTCCAGCGCCGGATGCCGGGGTTCTGTCTGTCATTATCGAAGCGGCCAGGTCGTGTTGGATGCTCGGGCGGCAGCGGAGCAGGCCCGTGTTGCTGACGCTGGGATACGGGCTCGGCTGCTGACGCTCTGAGCGTGGGCCGGCTTTGCTTGTTTCCTCAGATGGCAACCAGCAGGATGAGGGCGGAGCTGATGGCTACTGTGCTCTCTACGATGGCGACTCCGATGTTGCGGCCTGCTGCCAGCGCTTCGGAGGTCTTGGTTTTCGGCAGTATGAGGGTGTCGACCGCGAGCCGGATCAGGTAGAGCATGGCGAAGCCGAAGATGGCGAAGACTCCGAATTCGATGAGGCTTGTCGTCCAGCCGAAGAAGTCGCCGAAGCTGGCCTTGAAGATCACGAGTCCGATGGCGACCAGGTTGCCGCCCAGGGCGATGCCGACGGCGGGGTTGCCGGATTCGATTTCGTCGTGGATGTTGAAGGGCGTGGCCCACTCGTAGAACAGGGCAAACAGGATTAGGGCGGTGAGGCCGAGGCCGAAGAACGCCAGGGCGTTGAGGGGGCTGCCGTAGCCGGCGATGGCTCCGGCGATGGCTAGTCCGGCGGCGACGTTGATTCCGAATTCTGCGGCGGCGACGCCCACGTTTTGGTCTTCGACGATCTCCTTCTCTACCTGGAACTTGTAGAGCACCAGCCGGTCGGTGAGGGGCCGTACCAGGTTCAGGGCGACGACGCCGGCCATGGCGTAGGCGAAGGTCCATAGCAGCTGCATCCCGAACGCCCGGTCGATGCCCAGGCCGGTGTTGGGGTTGGCGTCCCACTGCTGGGGTTGGAATACGGCGCCGACGAATACGATGATCACGCCCAGGAGGTAGCCGGTGAGGCGCAGGGCGACGGCAGTGTTCTTCTTGGTAACGATCTCCTCTTCGAGCTTGTGGCGGGTGACGATTTCGCGAGCGAGGGTTGCGAGGACCAGTATGGCCACTCCCAGCGCGACGTAGATCAGTCCGCGCGGCAGGAATGTTAGGATGTCAATCAGGGTGTCCATTTTGGTCTGCTCCGTGTTGTTGACTGGTGGCGCCGGCTGGCGCGTTGGGATCTTTAGTCCAGGGTGGTTGAGGGTAATGCCGGGGGATGGTAGACGTTTTAGGACCGGTACAGGGTCAAGTCGTCCGGGTCGATCACGTCGTTGAAGTATGCCTCAAAGGGTATGCCCTCGGCCTTGGTGACCGCGAGTGTCTGGGTGCCGTCGTCGGCGATGAAGTCCCACAGGTAGAAGCCCTGCTGGTGGTCTGGCTGGGTGAAGGCTTCGAAGCTGTTCCGGTAGGAGTAGCGCTTTCCCTCGATGATGACTCCGTTGTTGAGGGAGTGCTCTTCGTCCAGGGTGATGAGTTCGCCTTCGGTCAGGCCGATGGCTTCCAGGCTCAGGGGTTGGCGGTCGTGGGCGGTGGTGACGAACAGGCCGTCTGGTGTTTTCGTGTATTCGATCCAGACCCTGCGTTGGGAGTTTGGCCGTTACTATCTCGGTCCACTCGCCGCCGGTGCCGGAATACCGTTGGACGCGCTCTATGATCAGGTAGGGGTCGTCGTGGTCCGGGGCCTGGCCTGGGAAGGTGACCACGTCTCCGACTCCGGCGAACGCCAGGTTGTTCTGGTCCGGCTGGTGGGCGGGAGTGTTGGTGGGGCGCCGTTTGTGGCGGCCCAGGATGCGGTTGATGAGACTTGGTTTCCTTGTCACGGCGGCTCCTCCCGTTGTAGGATTTAACTCATAATGGGGTACAGTGATCATTATAATCTGGCCTGGGTGCCGTTTACACTTATGGTGTGTCCGTTGTTGGAGGTGATTGGATGCGACTGTTGACTGCCGGCGGAAGCGTGTTGGGCGGGTTGTTGCTCCTGGTTTTGGGGATACTGATGCTGGTTGGTATCCTGGACTTTCGTGGTCCGGATCGGGGGAGTGTTGTGCGTGGTGGTCGGTTTGGTGATATTCGTCCGGGCCTTCACGTCGCGAAAGAGAGATTATTGACGGGAGCTGGAGCTGAGCTCCGTTCCGTCTTGCACTTGATTCAGGAGGATTCTGAAGATGGGAATGATGTCCAGGATGTCCACGATAGTGAAGTCGAAGATGAACCGGCTGCTCGACTCGGCGGAGGATCCGCGGGAGACGCTGGATTACTCCTACGAGCAGCAGTTGGAGATGTTGCAGAGGGTGAAGCGGGGTGTGGTCTGAGATGGTGACCGCTCGTCGGCGCATCCAGCAACAGGCGGACCGCGTGCGCACCAACGTGACCCGTCTGGAGCGGCAGGCTCGTCAGGCGGTGGAAGCCGGGCGTGACGACCTGGCGCGTCTGGCCTTGCAGCGCAAGAACGAATCTGAGCTTGAGCTTGAGGGCCTGGACGAGCAGCTGGCCAACATGGAGTTGGAGCAGGAGAAGCTGACCGCGTCGGAAGCCAGGCTGCAGGCCAAGGTCAGTGCCTTCCGTAACCGGAAGGAGATCATCAAGGCCCAGTACTCGGCGGCCGAGGCCCAGGTCCGGATTGGGGCCGCCTTGGGTGGTATCTCCGAGGAGATGGGCGATATGTCGCTGGCCATCCAGCGCGCGGAGAACAAGACCGACCAGATGCGGGCGAAGGCTGGCGCCATCGACGAGTTGGTGGAGGCCGGAGTCTTGGACGATCCGACCGGCACCCGGGACGACATTGATCGGGAACTGGCGAAGATCTCGGTTTCGCAGAGCGTGGAGTCGGAGTTGGCTGCTCTGAAGGTAGGGAGCGCCGAATCTGATTCCAGCCCGAAGGCGGAGGGATAGTCATGATAGTGCGGATATTGGGTGAAGGTCAGTTCACGCTGCCTGGTGCTGCCATCGACGGCCTGAACGCCATCGACAACCGGATGGTGGATGCGGTGGCTGCTGAGGATGGTGGCCTGTTCAGTTCGCTGCTTGCCGAGATGCACGACTTGGTGCTGGAGCAGGGTGAGGCGGTGCCGGTGGATGAGCTGGTGGAGTCGGATATCATCGTGCCGGGTCTTGACCTGACCCTGGCGGAGGCGGCGCACATCTTCATCGGCGACGGCTTGGTGCCGGGGTAGGGTCTGGTTGGTTCTGGTGTGCTGTGGGTATTGCAAGAGCCCGATCCCTGGTGGTCGGGCTGTTTTGTGGCCCGTCCGTCATGAGCGAAGGTCCAAGGTGGGTCAGTCGGCGCTGGCTTCGTGGTGGACTGGAGCGGGAGAGAGGGGTCTGCGGACTGAACTGGGGTCGGTTCCCGAGCGGATAGCGGCCATGATGCCGGCTGCTTCGAGGTAGTTATCTGCGACGTGGAGTTGTCCCGGCGCCCAGGGAAGGATCCGCAGGTCGTTATCCATCAGGTTCCGGTTCTCTCGGACTGCGATGGTGGGTATGCCCTGCTTTAGGGCGGCGAGGGTTGGGAGTCCGATGCAACCGTCGGGTATGACGATGCACGAGACGTCGGCGGCGTTGAGGACGCTGTGGTGTTGTCTGGCCTGGGGTTCGGTGACTATTTTGGGGCTGGCCTGGAGGCCGTGCAGGATGCACTGGACCATCGCCAGGGAGACGGCTTCGGGCCGCCATGCGGGGATCGGTGATCCCGGGGTCCGCGTTGGCGATCTCGGTGCTCTCGAACATGGGAGAGTGGGCGGAAGGGACTGTTGTAGATGGCGGAGATGGTATGGGTCAGCATGGCCTCGATGCCGCCCCATGGGTTGACCATCTCTCCCCGGAGCTCGAAGTATTGGGCGTGGTACTCTGGGGGCACGTCGATCTGGGAGGTGAGGGCTACGGCATCGTACTGTCCGGCGAGGTGGTCCAGCACGTCGAGTAGGGGTTCCAGCTTGGTGATTTGGCCGGTAGCCCGGCCTGAGGGCGCGTATTTGGAGCGCATGACGGGCCCGTTCTGCATCCGGACGATGGTGGGTTCCGGCATGCCGTAAGAGGTTCGGGCGGCGTTCACGGAATTGATGGCCGCGTGGATGAAGGTGTCGTCGTGATGGGGTCCGACGATGACGAGAAGGCGGTTGTTGCGCGTCCTCTGGATTCCGACGGCGCCCATCATGAGCCGGGATATGACGCTGCCCTCGACGTATAGGGCATTCGGCGGTATCTGGATCAGGTCGGAGGCGTTGACCACGTTGGGGTGGGTGATCAGCGTGTCGCAGACCGACGCCAGGAGTTTGGCGACCGGCATGGCGTCTCCGGCGTGCCCGCCTATTTCGGCTCCGATTCCGGTGGGTATCAGCAGGACGGCGTTGAACTGGTCGGTGTTTTCAAGTCCTCTGGGTTCGAACCGGAAGATGGATTCCGGCGCTGGCCGGTCCTGGAGTCCTCGCAGGATGCCGACCTCGCAGGCGTAGTCGTGTTGGGACTGGTGGTTCACCGCCAGGCGCACCGGGACGTCCCCAGGCTCGGTCTGGCTGGCGACGACGGATTCCAGGTGGTGCATGGCGTCTTGGCTTGGTTGGGGACGGGGGATGACCAGGTGCCTTTCCGAGAGCTGGAGTGCGGTCATGGTTCCTGATCCTCCGCCCATCGCCGGGCGTAGTCCTCGTAGGTGTACCGTCGCTTCATCTCCATCCGCCCGTTGGCGGACAGGTGGTATATCGTGGGCAGGTTCACCCCGTTGAAAGGTGTGTGCCTTGACGAGGGTGTAGGCGCCGGAGTTTGGGAACACCACCCGGTCTCCAACGGACAGGGGCTCCGGGAACTGGTATTGTCCGAACACGTCGCCGGCCAGGCAGGTGGCTCCGGCCAGGTTGCAGTCCCAGGGGGCTCCGTCCTGGTGTCCCGCGACGTCTGGTTCGAACTGGTACTCGAATACCTCGGGCATGTGGTTTACTGAAGTGTCAAGAATGGCGGTACGGTGTTGGGCCGTCTCCTGGATTTCCAGGACGGTGGCTACGATGTGGCCGACGTTGCGGATCAGGGCGTTGCCCGGCTCGATGAAGACTTCCAGTCCGTGGTCGCGCAGCTCTTGGATAGTGCGGCGCAGGGGTTCGAGGTCCACATCCGAGCCGTCGTCTCTTTGGAACAGGTATCCGCCGCCCAGGTTGATCCAGCCGAGGCGGCCATTCTGGAGGCGGTGGGAGAGGTGAGCTTGGAGTTTGCGGACGTTGAGTTCCAGCTCTTTCAGGTTGGTGGATTCGCAGTTGGTGTGGATGAGCAGGCCGTCGATTGGCTCGTTTCCGTCCAGGATTCGGGCGACGTTGGCCAGTGGCTCGCCCAGGCGGGATTGGGGGCGGCAGGGGTCGTGTCGGCGGTCGCCGGCGAAGGGGAGTTCGGTGTTGACCCGCAGTCCGCACCGGACGTCGGCGCCGATGGCAGCGTGGTGGGTGCGCCACTGGTTCCACGAGTTAAAGGCTGCGTAGTCGCACCACCTGGTGATCTGGGGCTGGTCCTGTTTCCTGATGGCTGGGGTGGTGAGGTGGACGGTTCCGGCGTCTCCCAGGGTGGAGCGGGCGAGCTTGGCCTCAAAGGTGGAGCTGACGGCGAATCCGTCCAGGTGTGTTGCCATGAGCTCCAGGGTGGGCTGGAAGGAGAAGGCCTTGACGGCGAATAGTATCTGGCACCCGGTTGTGGTCCTCAGGGTGTCCGCTCGCCGCAGGGCTTGTGTGAGGGCGGCTTCGTCGATGACGAAGGCGGGGGTTTGGTCGGGAGGTCCCGTATTTGGTCGTAGTTGGATGCCTTGCGGGTAGAGTTCGTGCTGTTCATTGTTTCATAATGGGCGTGCTGTCGCCTCATCATCTTGGTACTGGGCGCTCTTGCGTCGAGCCGACGCTTTGGATGTGGTGGGAGCGTGCCAACAGGAGGCAAGTTTGTTGTGAGTGTTTCACATGAGGATGTTGTGGTGATGAGTCCCCGGGTGGGTCTGCGGTTGCGGCCTACCGGCTCTTCGAGCTGAGCGGGTGACCGGCACACGTATTTGTTGGAGTTGTTGCTGGTGGCGGGTCATCCTGATCAACACCGTGTCTCTGATTCTCTGGACGGTGCCGAGCTTGGTGGAAGGATACTCCTTTTGGTTCCGTTTGTCTGAGTACGGTGCGGTGGGGTGTTCGTGTTCGAGTACGCGGTCCGGTTCTGGGCGGCTGCCGAGGGGTTTGGCGAGGGTGGTGTGTGGCGGCGGCGGGCCCGTTTCATGGTCTCGCCGGCGGCGCTGATTGATGGTGGGGTACTGTTGCCTTCGCTGGTGGCGGTGGTGATCCTGTTGACGGGCGGCGATGAGTTGAGCCTGTCCTTCCTGCTGGCCGTCAGGTTGTTGACCCGGTCCGCGAAGTTGGCTCGTTATCTGCCGGGAGGGAGGCGCGTGGGGATGGCAATACGTTCCCGGTCGGGGCAGTTGCTCACGGCAGTGATCGGGCTGCTGGTGGTGCTGGTGATTGCGGCGGCTTTGATGTACTTCGCTGAGGCTCGGGCCCAGCCCGAGGTTTTCTCCAGCATTCCGGCGGCGATGTGGTGGAGCGTGGTGACATTGACGACTGTGGGTTACGGGGATACGGTGCCGGTTACGGTCATCGGCCGGTTGTTGGCTGCGGCGATTGCGGTGTTGGGCATTGGGCTGTTTGCCCTGCCCGCCGGCATCCTGAGCGCTGCGATGGTGGAGGCCAACGAAGAGGGCAAGGACGCTGTACTCCTTGGGGTTTGCCCTCACTGCGGGGGTGAGTTGGGATCCTGAGAGTTGCGGTCTTCCATTCGGGATCGTTTACGTTCTCTAGGATTACAACGACGGATGGCAAGACAGGATGACCGGGTAGTTGGGAAGGCTTGGGCAAGTGAGGTAGGGAAGTGGATGCGGCGGCTTTCGAGCAGGTGTACGGGGCCTTTCAGGATTTTCACGCTTACTTCGCTCCGCTGTTTGGCCGCCGGGAGACGCGGGACAACAGCCGCCATTATCTCCAGGCCCTGCTGGTGCAGTCCGGCGAGCGGCGCAACGCCGAGAATCTGTCCGAGACGTTACCGGTGTCAGCCAGGGCAATGCAGCGGTATCTCACTGAATCCCCCTGGGACGATGACACAATCATAGGACGTCTTCAAGAGTACCGGGACCGCGGCTTGAACATCCGAAGGCGGTGTGGCCGCCGGAGCCCGATTGGACCAGTCTGACCTACGAACGCCGTGGGGTACCCCGCGGCGCACCATGGCGGAGCGCGGTGATGAATTGCCGGAGAGAATGCCTGGCGTGAGATAACGGTGGCCGAGGGAAGCCAGGGGCCCCGCAGCTACGAGTTCAGCGCCCAGCGGGTGCGGCCGACCACTAAGCGGAAGCCTGGCGAAATCCACTGGGTCGTCTACCGCCGAAACTTGGACGGCAGCGAGCCCCGCTACTACCTGTCCAAAGCTCCGGAGGACACTCTCCTGGAGACCCTCGCACGTGTGGAAGGCTCCCGATGGAGCAATGAGACCGAGTTCAAGACGGAGCAGAGCGACATGGGGCTGGACGAGTACGAGACCCGCTCCTGGGCGGGCTGGCATCACCACGTGGCTTTGTGCCTACTGGGCCGCGCTTTTCTACTGAGCCTGCAACAGGCTCGGGGGATAGATGCCGCGGATCACTCGGCCGCAGGTGTGCCGTGTGGTGCGAGAGATGCTGCCCCGGGAACAGTTCGGGCCGGATGAGCTGCTGCGGTGACTCCAGGATATGCAGGATAGTAACGAACGAGCCAGGCGCTCCCATGCCAAGCGCCGCGCCTCCCTTCGCGCGTCCCCGAACATCCCTCCTCGAACCGTCGTTGTAATACGAGCAGGCCGTCTGATGATTAGCGATAAGGCTACGGGATGGAGCGCGAGGTGGTGGGTTGTGAGACTGGCGGGATTGAGCGCAGCCAATGGAATGTATGAACTCGTCCGATCTTTCCAATACTTCGTACCGAGGGCGGGCGGCGCGGTGTTAGCCGGGAGAGACCAAAGCGGAACAGTTTGAGCAGGTTGTGGCCGTGCAGATCAGCGACCACTCGCGCGTGGACCTTCTCCAGTC
>CASHTH010000686.1:0-22140 GCA_030341885.1 Geodia barretti
ACGGGTCCACCGGCGACAGCCACGGGCAGATGCCGTGCGTGACGGTCACCCCGCGGTAGCTGTCGTAGCGCGGGCGGACCACGGCGCCGTCCGTCGGCCCGTCGGCCGCGACCCCGCAGAACGGCTTGACCACCGATCCCGCACGCACCTCGTGATCGTATTGCCGGACCAGGCTCTCCTTGGAGGTGATGTTGGGCTCGGCCAGCAGCGCCAGCAGCGCCGCCTCCGGACTCGGCGCGGACCGCTGGCGATCGGCGCTCCACCAGCGCACCTGGGGCGGCGGCTCCCACGCGGAGCGCAGCTGCATTCTCCGGCAGTCGGCACCCATCGTGCAGGAACTCCAGGCTCAGCGACGCGACCAGCTCGCCGCGGGCGCGCACCGTGACCAGCCCGTCATCGGTGAACGAGCCCACGACGGTGAGCTCCACGCCGCGCGCGGCCGCCAGCTTGCGCAGGGCGTCGATCCTGTCAAGCGGCACCGCCAGGCTCATGCGCTCCTGCGACTCCGACAGCAGGATCTCCCACGGCGCCAACCCCGGATACTTCAACGGCGCTGCGTCCAGGTCTATGCTCACGCCGCCCGACTCGCGTGCCATCTCGCCGAGCGACGACGACAGGCCGCCCGCCCCGTTGTCGGTGATACCGTGGAACAGGGTCCGCGTCCCGCGCCTCCAGCAGCAGATCCAGCACGCGCCGCTGCACGATGGGGTCGCCGATCTGAACCGCGGAGGTGGGCGAGCTCTCGTCGAGCGCCAAGGAAGAGAAGGTCGCGCCGTGAATACCGTCCTTGCCGATGCGGCCGCCCACCATGACCGCCAGATCGCCGGGCCGCGCCCGTCCCTGCCAGGCCGGCTCGCCCGCCACCTCGGCCGGCAGCACGCCGCCGGTGCCGCAGAAGACCAGCGGCTTGCCGATGAAGCTCGGATCGAACAGGAACGCGCCGGCCACCACCGGAATCCCGGACTGGTTGCCGCCGTCGACGATGCCGCGGTGGACCCCGGCCAGCATCCGCCGCGGATGCATGAGCTCGGCGGGCACCTCCCCCGCCGGGGTGGACGGCGGCGCGAAACACAGGACATCGGTGTTGAAGATCGGCTTGCCGCCGCGCCCGGTGCCGATGATGTCGCGATTGACGCCGACGATGCCGGTGATCGCCCCCCCGTACGGATCCAGCGCGGAAGGCGCGTTGTGCGTCTCAGCCTTGAAACAGAGCAAAGTCCGCTCATCGAAGCGGATGACGCCCGAATCGTCGCTGAATACCGACTTGAGGAATCCGCTGCCGTCGTCCAGCTCCATGGTCGTGCGGCGGATATAGGTGTCGAACAGCGAAACGATGCGCTCGGTCCGGCCGTCTTCGGTATGGTCGATGACCGCGTTGAAGATCTTGTGCTTGCAATGCTCGGACCAGGTCTGCGCCAGCATTTCCAGCTCCACGTCGGTCAGGGCGGCGCCGATCCCGGCTTGGCACCGCCTCGACCGCACCGCGGGATCGGTGGCGTGGGCGCGAATGGCGGCAAGCTCCGCCGCCGACAGCGCCAGCAGACGCTCTGCCGACAGCCGCTCCAGATCGGCGTCGTCCATCGCCGCCACGTCGATCCGATCGACGCCCGGAGCGCGATCGGTGCCGGCGCTCGGGTAGTGCTCCGGCGGGCGCTCGCCCCGGCCCCATGCCCGAGCGGTGATCGCGGTGACCTGCTGCACCAGCGGGTTGTGCAGCGCCGCGGCCAGGCGTCCGGCCACCTCGGTGGGGGCCGTGCCGGCGAACCGGAACCGGTACTGGCGGGCCGTCTGCAGCGTCGCGGCGTGCGGGAGCGGAGCGGCGATCAGCTCCACCACCTCCCGCAGCGTTCCGCCCGCCGGGTCGTGCACACCCGGCCGGTAAGTCACCTCGATCACCAGATCGGCGACGTCCAGCGGCGTCTCATCGATCGTGATGCGGGCCACGCCGTCGGCGAGGAGCGCCTCGAGCTCCGGGCGCGCGACGCGCACCCCGGCGACGATGTGGACGTCGACGATGCGGATTGCCGCGATCCGGGTGATGCCCTCGGCGGCCAGCGTCGCAGCCAGGGCCGTTGCTCTGCCGTCGGTAATGCCCGGCCGATAGGCGACCGCTATGCGCACGGCGCAGCCTAACACGTCGTGGGCAGCGTCGTTGTCGGAACGCCGATTCGCGTGTAACGTGGATCGAGGTGCAGGACTGCGTCTCTTCCGTTGCGGTTGTCCCCGATCTATCCAGTCGCGATAAATGGGCCGCAATCCACGAGGTGATCAGCCGGTGGCCGGCGCTGAGCGACGTCAATCGTGAAGCTATCGAGCATGCGGTCGTCGCCCGCGAACGCATCCATTCGACGGCGGTCGGGCGCGGCATCGCGCTGTCGCACGGCGAGCTGAAAGGACTGTCGTCGCTGCTGGTGGCGGTCGGCGTCTCCCGGCTCGGCATCGAGTTCGCCGCCATCGATCGCCAGCCGGTGCATCTCCTGTTCGTATTCGCCACGCCGCCGGCGCAGCGCTCGGAATACCTGCAGGTGCTGGCCGCGATCTGCCGCCTGGGGCGGCAGGGCCGCCTGACCGGCCTGTGGGAAAGCGGGGTCGACACGGACACGGTCGAGCGCACGCTGCATCAGGCGTTCGATCCGCTGCGCTGATAGACTTGGCCTGATAGACTTGGACTGAGGCTGCCGTGCTCATCGTGCCCGCCATCGATCTGCTCGACGGCCGCTGCGTGCAGTTGCAGCAGGGGGACTTCGAGCGCTGCGCGCCGCTACGGGGACGACGCCGCGGTGGTCGCCGTGGGCTTCGCGCGGCAGGGAGCGCTCTGGATCCACGTGGTCGACCTGGACGCCGCACGCGGCAGCGGGGCCAATCGCGAGGCGATCGACAGGATCCGGAGAGCCGTCGACGTGCGGATTCAGGTAGGCGGCGGGGTGCGTACCGCCGAGGATGCCGAGGCGCTGCTCGACTTGGGGGTGGACGCCGTCGTGGTGGGCACGACGCTCGCCACCCGCACGGCGGAGGTCCTGTCGTGGGCCGAGCGATGGCCCGGGCGGATGGTCGGCGGCATCGACGCCCGCATGGGGCAGGTGCAGGTCAGGGGCTGGGCGGAGTCCGCGGGCGGGGAGCGCGCGCTGATCGACGCCCCTGCGCGGCTCGCAGCTCGCCGGGCTGGTCTACACGGCGGTCGACCGCGACGGCATGCTGGGGGGGCCCGACCTCGCGGGCGGTAGCGCTGCGGCCGGCTCATCCGGGCTGCCGGTGCTGTTTTCCGGGGGAGTCGGCTCCCAGGCCGACCTCGCGGCAATCGCGGCGACCGATGTCGCGGCCGGCGCGATCGTCGGCACCGCCATCTACGAGCGTCGCGTCGACCTGCGGAGCGCGATCGAGGTGTTGCAGCACCCGAGTGACACCGCCCGGTGGGCGGCGTGACGACCTCCTCAGCCGCAGGCGTACGGCCGCTGGTGGTGATCTCCGGCGGCACCGTGGTCGACCTGCTGGCGATGAACGAACGCGCCTACGTCAAGACGCGCGAGTCGCGATCGCTGTGGGTCACGGATGCCGACGGCTCCCGCGAGTTGCCGTATCGGCCTGCGCCGGGCGGAACGTCGCGGATTGCCGACGTGCGGCGAGGGGATTCCTGGTATGCGGTAGCGCTGGGCGATGAGACCGCGGCGGAGAGTACGGAGCCGACCGAAGCCGCGCCGAACCCTGCGCGCACGACCCCTGCGCGCACGACCGTGGCGCCGCACGCGCTTGACGAACTGGCCGTGACCATCAGGGAGCGCAAGGAGGCCAACCCGGACACCTCGTACACCGGATACCTGTTCGATCAGGGCGTCGACAAGATCAGGAAGAAGGTCGGCGAGGAAGCGATCGAGGTGATCACGGCCGGTTCAGCGGAGGAGCTGATCAGCGAATCGGCCGACCTCCTCTACCACCTGCTTGCGCTGCTGGAAGCGCAGGGCGTTCGCCTCGACCAAGTGTACGCGGAGCTCGAAGCGCCGGCGGCGCTGATCGGCGCGCCCGTCAGGCGAGGATATCCCGCCCCTCCAACCCGAAGCAGGCCGCCGCGTCAAGCATGCGCTGGTCATGACTGTAAACGGCGTCAAACCCGTTGTCCGCGGCGCAGGTCAGATGGAGGGCGTCCGCTGCCCGCACAAACGCACCCTGGGAGACGGTCCTGACTCTGGTGCATGCAGCTCGCACGAGTCCATCGGTGACCGGAATCCATCTCCACAGTCCCTGCTGTTCATCACCGCGCAGACGCTCGAACACACCACGCAGCGCGTCGGAGTCCAGGTTCCCTTCCAGCTCATGTCGCTTCAGCGCCGTGAACAGTTCCAACCGGCCGTGAGAGCAGCAGCTCAATCCCGACTTGCCGGCCAACCACTCGAGCACACACGGGCTGCCCGGTTCGTTGAGATAGCACTTGGCGATGTACGAGGTATCGAGGTAGATCAGCGTTGCGACCGGTCCCTGGAGATCATCTCCGTCGAATCCACGTCCACCGTCGGCATGCTCGCGGGATCGCGGACGGGAAACGGCTGGCCGGCGACATCCTCCTCCGAATAGGGCTTGAGCAATGCGATCCGAGAACCCCGATCCGTGACGACCACCGGTTGCTGCGACGCCTGACGCACGATCCTCCCGGTGCGTTCATGGAGCTCTTTGATCGAGACTGATCTCATCAGCCCACGGTGACACCTCGTGACACCTTCCGTCAAGGTCTGAACACGTGACGTGATGGGAGGCGCCCGCATCCGCACAGCACGGCAGCCGCCGCACACGCGAGCGTCGCGGCCGTACGCCGGGCAAGGTTGCCAGACGCCGGGTGGTCGCCCATCACGGCACCGAGCGCAGCCGCTGCAGGATCGCCGCCACGATCGCGCCCACCGGTTTGCGGGTGGTATCGATGCGGATGCCGAGGCTGCGGTATATCGGCTCGCGCCGCTCGTACAGCGCCCGCAGTTGCGCGGTGGTCAGGTCCAGGAGCGGGCGGCCGCCGGGCCTGCCGGTCCGCTCCCGCAAGCTCCGCGAGCGGCGCGGCCAGATAGAACGTCATCCAGTCGCGGAAGAACGCACGATTCGCCCGTTGCACCGGCGCTCCGCCACCGACCGCCAGGACGGTCCGTTCCGCGCCGCTCAACCTGTGCAGCGCGGTCGTCTCCGCCGCCCGGAAGCCGGCTCGCCGGCGGCCGCGAAGATCTCGCGGAATGGTTCGCCCCTGTTCCTCCTCGATCAGCCGATCGAGGTCGACGAACCGCCATTCCAGCGCCACCGCCAACGCCACGCCGACCGACGACTTGCCGGCGCCCATGAAGCCGATAAGCGCCACCCGCGTGGCTTCACCCGTGGCCGGCGCTGGCGCCCGCGCACTCGACGCCGGGTCCCGGCCCCGCGTCGGTCCGGTGCCGTCGGCCACGGGTGGCAGACTACGCATAGTAGCGATCGATGCCGGCTCGATCAGGGCACGATCACCCGCTGGTGTCGGTGATCATCCCCACCCATGACCGCCACGCACTCCTGATGGAGGCGATCGACTCGGTGCGCGCTCAGACCTATGCACCGATCGAGCTGATCGTCGTGGACGACGGGTCGACCGATGGAACCTCGGAGCGGCTCAGTGGGGAGCCCGGCGTGCGACTGCTCCGTATCGACCACACCGGCTGTCCCGGAGCGGTACGCAACGCCGGCGTGGCGATCGCGACCGGAGACCACCTGGCCTTCCTCGACTCCGACGACCTGTGGATGCCGGACAAGCTGGCCGTGCAGATGGAGCTGCTGCGCGGGCGTCCCGAGGTTCCGATCGTCCACTGCCGGGAGCACTGGGTGCGCGGCGGCCGGACGGTGTCGCAGGCCGATCAACGCCATCGGCGCGACGGCCGCCTGTTCGCGGACGCGGTCCGCAAGTGCGTGATCGGACCGTCCACGGTGGTCCTGCACCGCGCCGTCCTGCGGGAGGTCGGCGGATTTCGCGAAGACCTGGAGATCGCCGAGGACTACGAGCTGTGGCTGCGGGTGACCGCCCGGTTCCCGGTCGCCTATTGCGACCGGCCCCTGGTGACCAAACGCGCCGGCCACGGCGACCAGCTATCGGAGCGGTACGGCCAGATCGAGCGGTTTCGCATCGCCGCCCTGGCGCCGCTCGTGGCGGCCGACCGGTGGGCCGAGCCGGAGCGGACCGTCGCGCGGCGGGAACTCGCGCGCAAGTGCCTGATCCACGCGGCAGGCGCGCGCAAGCGTGGCCGGCACGCCGAGGCCGAACGCTACGATGCGCTGGCGGCCGAATCGTCGCCCGACGTTTCGCCGGCGGCACCGGCGGCGCTGAATGCCTCGATCTCCGCCGCCAGCTCCGGATCGCGCGCCGCATACTCCAGGATCGAGCGCAGGTAGCCGGCCGGCGCGCCGATGTCGAGCCGGCGGCCGGCCATGCGCTGGATCACGACCCGCCCCTGCCGCGCCAGCTCCTCGACCCCCTCCGTGTAGTTGAACTCGCCACCGCGGTGGCGCTCCCAGCGGCGCCTCAGCGCCGGGTAGATCTCCGGCGTGTACAGGTAGCGGCCGATGGAAATGTCGCGGCTCGGTTCCATGCCCGGCGGCGGCTTTTCCACGATGTCGGTCACGTGCAGGCCGTCGTCGGCCAGCGCCACCACGCCGTAGCGTTCCAGATGCGGTGGATCGTGCTCGACGGCGAGCACGCTGCAGCCGGTCCGCTCGTAGGTGTCGATGAGCTGCCGCGCGAGCGGCGGGTCGCCGATGTGCAGGTCATCGGGGAACACGACCACGAACGGGTCGTCGCCGGTGAACGGCTCGGCCAGCAGGATCGCCTGGCCCGTGCCGAGCATCTTCTGCTGGCGCAGGAAGAAGAACCGCCCCGGCGGCACCGCGATCGCACGCTGCTTGGCGGCGGCGCCCTCCGATGCGAACACCTGCTCCAGCTCCAACTCGCGATCGACGTAGTCCTCCAGGGCGCGCTTGCGGCGAGACGTGATGAACAGGATGTCGTCGATCCCCGACTCCCGCAGCTCCTGTAGTATGAAGTCGATCGCAGGTCGGTCGATGACCGGAAACATCTCCTTGGGTACCGTCTTCGAAGCCGGCAGAAACCTGCTGCCGTACCCGGCAGCGACGATCACCGCTTTCATGTGTGCCTCCTGGAGTGAACGATGACGACCGTCCCGCGGGCTGTCCTGGCGCTGGTCGTGGGCGCAGCGCTCGGCAGCCTGCTCCACCAGCCGCCGGTCGCCGCCGTCGTGCATACCGCCGCGGTCCTGGCGGTCCGAGCCGTGCAGGTGTTCGTCTTCCCGATGGTGTTCTTCGGTCTGGTGGTGGGCGCTCGCGAGCTGGGACGCAGCGGTGCCCTCCGCACCCATGCATGGCTGATCGCGGGGCAGGCAGCCGCTACGGTATCGCTGGCGGCGCTGGGCGTTCTGTCGGTGCTCGCAGCGTCACCCGATCGAATTCCCATCATCGTCGTCGACCGCGCCGCCGCCCGTGCCGAGCTTCGTCGAGCATCTGCAGCAGGCGCTGCCGACCAATCTCTTTGCGGGTCTGGCAGGCGACGGGGCGCTGTTGCTCCCAGTATATCTGATCGCCCTGGTGCTCGGGCTGAGCATCCCGGACGACCGCGCGAGCCGCCCGCTGATCGAGCTCACCGAAGCCCTGTCCCGGCTGTTTTTCCGGATCAACTCGTTCATCACCGCTCATCTCTGGGCCCCGCTGCTGCTCGGCAGCGCATCGCTGGCCGCCGCGCTGGCGGCGGGAGTCGGCCCGTACCGAGAGTTGCTGCTGGTGGTGGTGATCGACCTTGCCCTGGTGCTCGGGCTGCTGTTGCCGGGGTGGCGCTTTCTGCGGCGGAAGCGGGCGGACCTGCCGTCCCTGTCCGCCCTGGCCGTACCGGTGCTCACGGCGGTCGCCACCGGCCATCATCACGCGGCGTTGGCGTCGTTGGCCCGGTACGCGACCGCGGACTTGCGGATCGCGAACCGCCTGGGCAGCGCGGCCTTCCCGCTGTTCGCGATGTTCGGGCGCGCCGGGAGTGCCATGGTCGCGGCCGCCTCGTTTACCGTGATTCTCCGTTCCTACTCAAGCATGTCGCTTGCCGCCGGTGACGTACTGTGGATCATCGGCGCCGCGTCAGTGACCGCCTTCGCCCTGGCGGCTGCACCCGGCGGCGCCGTCGCCGCTGCCCTGGCGCTGCTGGCCGCTGGCTACGGGCGCGGGTTGGAGGAGAGCTACCTGGTGGTCGACCCGGTGCTGCCGTTGCTGATCGCGATCGGCGTGGCGGTCGACGTGGTGATCGGCGGCGCGATCGCCGTCGCGGTCGGCGCGCGTGAGCGCCTGCTCATCGACCCGCGGCCGAAGCGCGCTCAGAGGTAGCGCGGCTCCGGCCGGTCGACCTCGCGGAGCTCCGGCTCATAGCGCTGCGGCCGCCGGCCGAAACAGACCCCCATCTCCTCGTACAGGCTGACGATGGCCAGATCGACATGATGCTGCTCAATGGCCGTACGGGTGGACACGTAGGAGACGGAATGGCCGTCGACCCAGCTCACCGTCGCCCCCGAGATCCCGCCCAGCAGCAGCAACACGGCCCCGGCGCCGATCTGCTTGCCGAAGCCCACGTCGAATGCGGACGTGGTGCCGGCGCGCACCAAGTGCGCGGGCACTACTTCGCGCGCCTCGGGGGCTTCATGGAGCCCCGGCACGTACATCCCCAATTCCCGCATCGCCTGGTGGATCTCCCGATCGTCGTCGAGTCGCGACTGGATCTGGTCACGGACGTAGCGCCCGGCACCGGCGAGCTTGCGGTGACCGAAGGCGTCGGCGGCGACGCTGTCGTCGGTAACCGTGCCCCCGTCGGCGGTCGTCATGCCTTCTGCCACCACCACCGTGTAGGTCGCGGAGAATCCACCCGCGGCGCGCAGGCGACCGACCAGCCTGCGCTTCAGGTGTTCGTGCACGACATCGAAGTCGACCGGTATCTCCGGCAGCAGGATGCAATCGGCGTCGGCCGCGACGCCGCCGCGCAGCGCGACGTGACCCGCGTAGCGACCGAACGCTTCGGTGATCATCACCCGGTTGTGGCTTCGCCCGGTGGACTTGAGGTCGTCGACGAAGCGCGCGATCCGGTTGACCGCGGTATCCCCTCCGACCGAGTAGGTCTGCAGGTCCAGGTCGATGGTCTTGGGCGCGTGCACGACCGGAATTCCCCGGCCTGCCAGGTCGACAACCACCGAGCCGGTATCATCGCCCCCTGCGATCACCAGGCCGTCGATCGAGAAGCGCCGCAGTCCGGCGATGATCCGTTCGTAGCGCTTCTCGTCAGGGATCGCGGCGATCTTGATGCGGGAGTGACCAGCCACCGACCCGGCTTTCGTGCAGTCGATCGCGTCGCGGCGGTCCGCATCCAGCGCCGTCAACTCGGTGAGTTGCTCCAGGTTGTACAGGCCGGCATATCCGTTGGGGATGATCCAGGCTCGCACGCCGCGCGCTTCGGCCATCGCCGCGGCGCCGACCAGCAGCGCGTTCAGTCCAGGTGCATCACCCCCACTTGGTGAGCAGGCCGATGTTCCGCATGTCCGGACAGGCAGACTACGGCAGCACCCTGGCTGCCTGCACGACCATTCCGACGCCGACGGGGAGCAGCAGGTTGTCGAGGTCGCGCCCCGAGAGCGCCTCGATCGTCATGGCAGCGATGGCCACAACGGTCGAAAGGCGCACGTCGGCGGTCAGTGTGAGCGTGACCAGAAACACCGCGACAAAGCAGGCCAGGCTTGCCGGCGACGGTCTTGTTCCGGTTCAGCGGCATACGCCACCCCGCGAACGCCATGCCGATCAGGCTGGCGGCCGCGTCCCCGAACGCGAGGGCGTAGATCGCGATCGCCGATGCCGGCAAGGGGTACAGCAGCAGCGCCAGCATGGCGCCCAGCCCCAGCGTGACCGGTCCGAGGACGAAGCCCGTGTCGCGCGGCCGCGCCGCCGCCACGGTAAGCCCCGACACCACCGCCACGCGGAGCCCGGCCAGGCGCATCCCCTCGGCAGCCGTGTAGAACAGCGTTCCCGCCATCAGAAGCCCCATGGTGAGCGGGAGGTGCACCGATGCCAGCGGCGGGACAAGCGCCACCAGCAAATGGATCGCCTTGCGTATCAGCTCCCGATCGAAACCGTCGGCCACGCCCGCGTGACCCAGCGTCCGAGGTGCAGGCTGCGCGAGCGAAGGAAGCAATCCGAGGATGCGTGACGCTTGCGAGGCTATTCGATACACTTATCGTCCATGGGCGATTAACTCAGCGGGAGAGTGCTACCTTCACACGGTAGAAGTCACTGGTTCAAATCCAGTATCGCCCATACCGCGGTAACCGGCAAGCCGCAACCCCTTGTCGATGCGGCCCTTACGATTAATGCGAGCGCTTGGCCGCGGCGCGGCGACGGCGGCGCGACCCACTCGACCTGCGACGAGCGGCCGAAGTGCGCGCAGAACCGGCCTGCGCAGAACCGACCTGCGCAGAGCCGTCCGGCGCAGAGCCGGCCGGCACGGTGCGCCGTCGCAACACCAGGAACGCCGCGATGCCGGCGGCGATCATGATCGCGGACAGGATCTGACCCGTGCTGAAGTTGAGCAGCGATCATCTGCGACGGGTTCGCCACCTGGACCAGCATGATCGGGAAGTCCAGCCCGGGATCCGGCTGCCGGACGTACTCCACCGCGAAGCGCACGACCCCGTAGCCGATCAGATAGGCCGAGAACAGCACCCCCGGGAACGGCGCGCGCTTGCGCAGCACGAACCACAGCACCGCGAACAGCACCAGCCCTTCCAGTGCCGCCTCGTAGAGTTGCGACGGATGGCGCGCCAGGTTCACCAGCACCTGTTCCGGGCCGATCTCGATCCCGGAGCGCTCCGCCATCTCCCGCGCCCATAGCTCCTGTGCCGGAAACCCGGGGGCGTCGGGGAAGACCACCCCCCACGGTACGGCGGTAACCCGTCCGAACAGCTCGCCGTTGATGAAGTTCCCGATCCGGCCGAAGGTGTAGCCCAGCGGGGTGCAGGTGGCGATCATGTCCATCCACTCGGCGACCGGCATCCGCTTGGCGCGGCAATAGAGGGCTACCGCGACGATCGCGCCCAGCAAGCCGCCGTGGTAGGCCATCCCTTGCAGCCCCACGAAGCGCAGCTTTCCGCCCTCGCGCACGAACGGCACGACGATCTGCAGCGGATTGCGCAGGTAGTGCCCGCTCGGATCGTAGATGATGACGGAGATCAGCCGCCCGCCGATCAGCACGCCGATGATCCCCCAGAAGAAGAGGTTCATCACCGTCTCCCTGTCGACCATCAGGTTCCGTTCTGCCATGCGGACACGCAGCAGCCGATAGGTGAGGTAGAACGCCACCAGGTACATCAGGCCGTACCAGCGCAGCGGCAATCCGGGTACGATCTCCGGATTCAGCCAAGTGGGAAACGGGATGTAGCCTCCGCTCATCAGACCGGCATGATAGATTGCATCGCCCGCATTGACACACGCTCCGACCCGCTCCGAGAATCGCAGCCGATCATGAAAGGCACCGAGCCGGGCCAGACCAGGCTCGGGTTCCGCCGGGCGTTCTGGTTGACCGCCTCCGTAACCACGCTGTTCGCCTGCGCCCTGCTGGTCCTGGCACCACAGGTGCTGGCGCAGAACCGCTCCAGCGAATCGGAACGGGCCATCGCCATTCTGCGCGACGTGTTCGAATTCGGCGGCGCAGCTACGTCGACGCCGACGCGGCCGGCACGGACCAGCTCCTGAAAGGAGCGCTCAAGGGGATGTTGGAGGCGGTCGACGATCCCTACACGGAGTTCGTAGACCAGGACGGAATCGACAAACTGAACGACATGACCACCGGTGAGTTCGGTGGTGTGGGCCTGTACATCGACACCGTCGACGACGGCGTGCTGGTCATCGAACCGTTCCCCGGATCGCCGGCGCACGCCGCCGGAATCATCGCCGGCGATCTGATCGTGGCAATCGACGGCACCCAGGCCGGCGGCCTGAACGAAGCCGGCGTAGTGTCGCGCCTGCGCGGCTCGCCCGGGACGGATGTCCACGTCTCGCTGGTCCGCGCCGGCAGCGAGACCTTGGACGTCACCGTCACGCGCGATCTGATCGAGGTCCCCACCGTGCGGCACGCGCTGATCGAACCCGAAATCGGCTACCTGCGGGTCAGTCCTCAATTCACCAGCAAGACCCCGGATCGGATTCGCGAGGCGCTGAGCGACCTTGCAGGGCCGCTCGCGATCGCTGATCCTCGATCTGCGCGGCAACCGCGGCGGCCTGCTTTCCGCCGTCGTCGAGATCGCCGATCTGTTTCTGGATTCGGGCACGATCGTGCAGACCCGCTCGCGCATGGAGAGCGAGAACCGGGACTACACCGCGACGCGCCGCGCCACGGTGATCGACCCCGACCTGCCCATCGTCGTGTCTGATCGACGGCGAGTCGGCCTCGGCCGCCGAAATCCTGGCCGGAGCGCTCAAGGACCACGAACGCGCCTATGTGATCGGCCAGGAGAGCTACGGGAAGGGCTCGGTGCAGCAGGTCATGCGCATCGAGGACGATCGCGCCGTCAAGGTCACCACCTCCCGCTACTTCACCCCGGATGGCACCAAGATCGACGGCGTCGGCGTCCTGCCCCACCGCATCACCGAGCCGAAGCTGAGCGAAGACGATCGGAAGGCGTTGGAGACGCTCGTAACGTCGGAGCTGCTGATCCGGTTCGCGCTCGAACATGCGGAGCCGACCGAAGCGGAGATAGGCGAATTGATCGCTGAACTGAGGAGCAGCCACCCCTATCTGCGCGGCACCGACGTCGTTCTGGAAGAGCAGATGATCCGCCGGCAGCTCGCCCGCAGCATCGCGAGGATCCACCGCAAGACACGCGATCTACGATCTGGTCAACGATCCGTCGATGATCGAAGCGGTGCGGTTGCTGCGCACCGGCGAGGTCAGCGCAGACTCCTTTCCGGACGACGCCAAGTCCGAAGTTCCCGACAGCGCCGCCGCCGACTCCAGCCCGGGGGGTTGGTCGGGATGACCGCGTCCGCCGGCGCCACGTCCGACCGCCACCGGTCTCTGCCCTGAGTGCAGCAGTTCGTCATCCCTCACGACGCGCTCGTGGCCGCCGGGCCGAGCGAGGCGGTGATGCACACGGCGGTGCTGACCGGAGAGGACTTCCACTACTTGGCGCATGTCCGGCGGCTGGGCCCCGGCGACACCATTCCGGCGAGTACGCCGGACGGCTCGCGCTTCGCGATGACCGTCCGGGAACGGGGCCGCGACCGGCTGTCCGTCACGCTGCGCCCGATCGGTGATGGAGCAGCGCCGCCGGCCTTGCCGATGACCGTCGCCCAGGCGGTCGTCAAGCCGGCGGCGATGGATCTCATCGTCCGGCAGGCGACCGAGCTCGGCGTGCGACGCATCGTCCCGGTGCTGACCGAACGATCGATGCCGGCCAGCCACGCGCATCCGCGCCTGCCACGCTGGCAGCGGATCGGACGCAGCGCCAGTCAGCAAAGCGGCCGCGGACCGCTGCCTGCGATCGAGGCGCCCCGCAGCCTTGCGGATGTTCTGCAGGCGACTCCGGGCACAGCCGGCAAGCTGGTCTTCCAGCCTCCGCCACGCGGGGATGCGGATATCGACCTGCCGGATGCGCTCGATCCGGCCCACCCGGTCTGGCTGCTGCTGGGCCCGGAAGGCGGCTTTGCCGGCCCGGAGCTTGATCACATCGCCGGCGCGGGCTTCCGCCGCTGCGCGCTGGGAGCCACCGTGCTGCGGGCGGAGACCGCAGTGGTAGCGGCGGTCATGGCCGTGCGCCTTCTGTGGCATCGAGCCGCGCCGCAGCCGCAGCCGGACCTGGGAGAAGCGATGCGGTGATCACGATCCTGCTGGTCGACGACGATCCGCTGATCCACGACACGCTGGCCTGCCATTCTGCCGGCCGAGTACCGTGTGGTCGGCGCGCGCACGCCTCCGCAGGCGCTCGAACGGCTTGAAGCCGAGCAGCCGGATGTGGTCCTGATGGACGTCGCACTCGGCTCGGCCAACGGAATCGAGGTGGTCCGTCAGGTGAACGCGCGCGCGGACGCACCGCCGGTGGTGATGATCAGCGCCCACGACGATCGTCGAGCTTGTGGTGGAGGCCATGCGTGCCGGCGCCATCGACTACCTGATCAAGCCGCTCGCGCTCGACAAGCTGCGCGGCACGGTTCGGCAGGCGGTGGCGATGCGCCGGCGGCCTGCTGCCGCCGCCATGGAGGGTCTGATCGGCTCCAGCCCACAGATGCAGCGTGTCCGCGACGAGATCACGATCTACGCGCCGGCCCACGCATCGGTCGTGGTCTCCGGCGAGAGCGGCGTCGGCAAGGAAGTGGTAGCCCGCAACCTGCATGAGAGCTCGCCGATACGGCAGCCCGTGGGTCAGCTGATCAACTGCGGCGCCATCGCGCCGACCATCATCGAGTCAGAGCTTTTCGGCACCGAGCGGGGCGCCTTCACGGATGCCACGCGCCGCCCCGGCTGCTTCGAGCGCGCCGATCGGGGCACGCTGTTTCTCGATGAGATCTCCGAGATGGGAAACGATCTGCAGGTGAAGCTCCTGCGGGTATGGAAGCGAGGGAACTCACCCGTGTCGGGGGCACGCGCACGATCCCCGTCGATGTGCGCACCATCGCCGCCAGCAACGCGGTTCTTTCCGACCTGATGGCGGCCGGCCGTTTCCGCACCGATCTGTACTATCGGCTGGGCGTGCTGCTGATCCACGTGCCGCCGTTTGCGCGAGCGACGCCAGGACATCGTGGAGCTGGCGTATCACTTCCTCCCCTCGGAGCTCCGCCTCACTCCGCAGGCGACGGCCAAGCTCGAAGAGCACCACTGGCCCGGCAACGTGCGCGAGCTGCGCAACGTCATCGAGCGCGCCAGCCTGTTGGCCGCCGCACAGCCGGCCGACCGGCGCACCGTGGACGCGAGCGCGATCAGAGTCGGGTTCTAGCGGATGCGCAAAATTGACCGGGCTCGGCGGCCGTCGCTATACTTGCCGCGTCGTGCCGAGCGTCCACCCCCAGCCCGTGACTGAGCAGTTGGCCGTCGGGAGCGACCTACGGACGGCCGGCTTCGCGCTTCAACTGCATGAGATAGATGGCGCAGAAAGCGGCGTGGCGCTCCATCTCAGCGGCAGGATCGGTCCTGACAACGTCGAGCTGTTCCGTGATCGCACCGACGCGGTGGTGGCAGCCGGGTTCCTTCGGCTGATTCTGGACTGTGCCGCACTGCACACGCTGTCCGGCACGGCGATCGGGGCGTTCGCCGCCCTGCAACGAAGGCTGCGACTGCGCGGCGGCGACCTGGTCCTGCTCAGACTGCAGGAGCCTGCGCACGAGCTGTTTCGGCTGCTCGGATTTGCAGACCTGCTCACCGTCGCCACGGAGCTTGAGGAGGCGGTGTCCCGCCTCGCCTCGCCCGATCAGACCGCACCGGCGGTCCTCTTCCCGCACGTGCTGGAATGCCCCGCGTGCACGACCAGGCTTCGCGCCGTCAAGTCCGGTCGGTTTCGCTGCTCGAGCTGCCAGGCGGTCCTGGCAATCAACAACGGCGCACAGGTATTCGCAGCATGACCCGTCAACGAATCGAAAGTTTTCTCCGCACGCTCGGGCTGTCATTCGACGAGCTGGACAACGACACCTGGGTGATCAACGACGAAGAACGGGGGGTCGAGAACGTCATCGTCGTTCACGAGGATCCGGTGGTCATCTTCCGGCTCAAGGTCACCGACCTGCCGCGGGGCGACCATTGCGCGCTCTACGCGGAACTGTTGCGCCTGAACGGCACCGACCTGCTGCACGGCGCCTATGCTCTGGAAGGGAACGGCCTGGAAGGAACTCCGTCGTGCTGATCAACACGCTGCTCAGCGAAACGATCGATATCGAGGAGTTTCAGGCAACTCTCGACGCGATCAGCCTGTCGGCCGCCGAGCACTACGAGCGGCTCGTGCCGCTGGTGAAAAAAACGGGGAGCGACTGATATGGGCCTGTTCGATCGGTTCCGCAGGGTCGTCAAGTCGAACATCAACGACATGATCAGCAAGGCGGAGAATCCCGAGAAGATGCTCACGCAGCTGATCGAGGATATGAACGGTCAGCTCATCGAATCCCAAGAAGGCGGTGGCCAGCGCCATCGCCGACGAGAAGCAGCTCGAACGCCAGCTCCTGCAGCAGCGGGCGCAGGCCGAGGACTGGGAGAAACGCGCCGTCCTCGCGGTGGGTGAAGGAAAGGACGAGCTGGCAAAGCGCGCTCTGGTACGCAAGCAGGAGCTCGGCGAATACGTCGCCAGCTACCAGGACCAGTGGCAGGCACAGCGCGATTCGGTCGAGCAGCTCAAGGGATCGCTGCGCGATCTCACGCAGAAGATCGAGGAAGCGCAGCGCAAGAAGAACATCCTGATCGCCCGCGCCAAACGGGCCGAGGCGCAGCAGCGTATCCAGTCCACCCTGAGCACATCCCGCGATACCTCCGCGTTCGAGGCGTTCGACCGCATGGCCAAGAAGGTGGACCAGATCGAAGCGCAGGCGGATGCGGAACGTGAGATCAACCAGATCGACACCGGCGACAAGGCGCTCGAAAGCGAGTTCAAGCAGCTCGAGAGAGGCGACACGTCGGCGGACCAACTGTTGGAAGACCTCAAGAAAAAGATGGGGCAGATCGAGGACAAGTCCTCGGAGAGCGCAAGCCAAGGTACGTCGGGCGGCTGACGAACCGACACGCCGAAGCGGCCGGCGGCCGGGCACTGCCGCGCGTCTGCCTGATCACCCCGTCCGGCCTCCTGGGCGCGCGCCTGGATGCCTATTCCCGGCGGATCGCGGGGTTTCGACTCGAAATTATCGCGGAGCCTCCCGCGCCGCGCGAACCGCGCTATGCGGCCGTGGTGATGCCGGCCGACGTCGCCGAGCGACTGCTCACCGGACCGATCCAGCCGGCTTGTCCGCTGATCGCCTACGGGCCGGAAAGCGAGCTGCCGCGCCTGTTCCTGGCCGGATGTACCGACTACCTGCGCGATCCCTGGACGCCGCAGGAACTGGAGCTGCGCGTGCTGCGTGCCCTCCACGCCGCGGAGACGGCCGCCCGCTTCGGTGACGGCGCGCGCTGCGGCTGTCGGGCCGGGTGCTGTCGGGACCGGTGGGCAGGGTCGGCCTGGGAGCTCAGGAAGCCGAGATCCTGCGCATGCTGCTGGCCAACCGCGGTTCCACGGTGACCCGCGACGCCCTGTTCTACGCGATCTGGGGACGGCCGCCTGATCGGCGCAGCCGCGCCGTGGACATGCACGTCACCGCGTTGCGGCGCCACCTTGCAGCGGTGGCGGAGCCAGCGGAAACCACCCGGCCCACGGCCGGGCGGCTGATTGCCACGGTACGCGGTCGGGGCTACCGCCTCGACTAGCGCCCTCTCCTACGAAAAGATCCTGATGAACAGGTCGTTGAGCGCGATCACCGTGGTCACGAACACGATCGAGACCATCGACATCAGCTTCAGCAGGATGTTGATCGACGGCCCGGACGTGTCCTTGAAGGGGTCCCCTACGGTGTCGCCTACCACGGCCGCCTTGTGCGCATCGGATCCCTTGCCGCCGTGCGCGCCGCCCTCGATGAACTTCTTGGCGTTGTCCCAGGCGCCGCCGGCGTTGGCCATCATGATGGCCAGCACGAATCCGGACGTCAGCGCACCGGCCAGCAGCGCGATCACGGTGAACGGTCCGAAGATGATCCCGGTCAAGATCGGCGCAATCACCGCCAGCAGCGACGGCACCACCATCTCACGCTGCGCGCCCTGGGTGGAGATGGCCACGCAGCCGGCGTAGTCCGGGCGCTCCGTGCCCTCCAGGATGCCCGGCTTCTCACGGAACTGCCGGCGCACTTCGTTGACCATGTCGCCCGCGGCGCGGCCCACCGCGCGCATCGACAGCGACGAGAACACGAACGGCAGCATGGCGCCGAGGAACAGTCCGATCAGGATCTTCGGGTCCAGCAGATTGATGTTCATGACCACGTCGGTGACGTGGCCGTCGGCCCCGCGCACGATCTCCACGACGCCGGCGTAGAACTCTCCTCGAACAGGGGCGAGATATCGAGCTGTTCGAACGCCTCCTTGATCTTGTTGCCGTACTCGGCCAGAAGCGCCAGCGCGGTGAGCGCGGCGGAGCCGATCGCGAACCCCTTGCCGGTCGCGGCGGTGGTGTTGCCCAGCGAGTCCAGCGCGTCGGTGCGCTCGCGCACGTGCGGCTCCATCTTGGCCATCTCCGCGATGCCGCCGGCGTTGTCCGCCACCGGTCCGTACGCGTCGGTGGCCAGGGTGATGCCGAGCGTCGACAGCATCCCCACCGCGGACAACCCGATCCCGTACAGACCGAGTCCGGGGGTGGCTGCCCCGCCCGACAGGAAGAAGGCGGCGAGCGTCGCCCCGATCACGGTGAGCACCGGGATCAGCGTGGAGAGCATGCCCAGGGACATGCCGGCGATGATGGTGGTAGCCGGGCCGGTGAGCGCCTCGTTGGACAACAGTTGCGTGGGCTTGTAGTGGTCGGAGGTGTAGTACTCGGTGAAGTAGCCGATGATGTTGCCGGCGATCAGCCCGACGATCATCGCGGCCCAGATGCCCAGGAACTCGCTGCCGAGCGTCAGGATCACCAGCAGGAAGGAGCCGATCGCGATCAGCGCGGTCGATCCGTAGGTTCCGCGCCGCAGCGCGCCGAGCAGCACCGCCTGGCTGGCGTCGCCCTTGGCGCGCACCACGAAGGTGCCGAGGA
Organism: Geodia barretti; assembly: GCA_030341885.1. Taxonomy (NCBI): domain Eukaryota; kingdom Metazoa; phylum Porifera; class Demospongiae; order Tetractinellida; family Geodiidae; genus Geodia; species Geodia barretti. The sequence goes on from CASHTH010000686.1 coordinate 18,816, forward strand.
TGGAGCACAACACGCCGATGGTCGCGATCGAAACCGGCACCTGAATCGCCTGCAACGCCGTTATCGAGTCCAGACCGAGCGAGGCGACCGCTCCCAGCGCCATGGTGGCGATGATCGAACCGACGTACGACTCGTACAGGTCGGCGCCCATGCCGGCCACGTCGCCGACGTTGTCACCGACGTTGTCCGCGATCGATGCCGGGTTGCGCGGATCGTCCTCCGGGATGCCGGCCTCCACCTTGCCGACCAGGTCGGCGCCGACGTCGGCGGCCTTGGTGAAGATGCCGCCGCCCAGGCGGGCGAACAGCGCCATCGCGGAGGCGCCCATGCCGAAGGTGATCATGATCGGCGGGATCTCCTCCGGCGCGACGTCGAATACCCCGTACAGCAGCCACCACCAGATCGAGATGTCCAGCAGCCCCAGGCCGACGACGGTCATGCCCATCACCGTTCCGGAGGAGAAGGCCACGCGCAGGCCGGCGTTGAGGCTCTCGCGGGCACCCCAAGCGGTGCGCGCGTTGGCGCGGGTGGCAACGGTCATGCCGATGAAACCGGCCAGCGCGGAGAAGAACCCGCCGGTGATGAACGCGAACGGCACGAAGCCGGACAGCAGGCCCAACCCCCAGGAAATCACCCCCAGGATAGCGAACAGCACCACGAAGAAGATCGTGACGACCTTGTACTGCTGTTTCAGGTAGGCGATCGCCCCCTCCTGCACGGCGCGGCTGAGTTCTTTCATGCGTTCGTTGCCAGGTTCCTTGCGCAGCACGGCGAGCGCCAGGATCAGCGCGAAACCCAGTGCGGCCACGGAGCCGATCCAGGTGACCCACATCATGTCGGGGCCCTCCTCGTTCGCCTGCCCGGCAGCGGTCACGTCGGCAAAGCCGATCGCGGGCCGGAAGCACGGCTAGGGCCAGAATGAGCAGTATGGAGAAGATGCGTCTCATCGAATGTCCTTGCGGAAAGGTTTGGCAGCGTCGCGCCGGGCAACGCTACTACAAGTATAGCACCATCATAGCGAATCGGCAGCCACCCGTGCAGCGGCCCGACTTTCCCTCCGGCCCGACACGCCCCTAAGATGGCCGCCGTGGCCGCGAACGAAGCACCGCTCCTGCAGTCGCGCATCACGCTGCGCTCCAATCCGCGCGCCCTGGTGCCGTTGCTGCTGCCTCCGGTGCTGATCGCGGCCCTGGTGGTCATCGCGCTGCTCGCCGACGCGTGGCCGGTGCTGATCGGGGTCGCGCCGATCGGCCTGATCGGCTACCGCGTGCTCCGCTACCTGCTCAAGCAGTTCCGCAACCGGCTCCGACTGTACGACGACCGGATCGAGCTGGACTTCATGGGCGAGGAGCAGGCCGTCGTGCGCGCTGGACGGAGTTGACCCGCGCCGGGTCGGCCACCAACGGCCGGCGGCGCACCATCTTCCTGTACCAGGCCGACGAGGACCAGCTCGTGGAGCTCTCCGACGAGTTCGAGTCGTTCGACGCGATCCTGGAGGCCGTCCGCGCACGGCACGACTTCGAGGAGGCAAACCTGGTATCTCAGCGGCCGGACATCGCACGTGACGGAACTCTTGTCTGACGCGGATGGGCCGCCGAAGAAGAAGGCGCGAAGAGAGAAGGCGGACGAGCCGCCCGCACGATCCCGCCAGCCGCGAACGACTTAGCGGGTCAGACCGCCGCCAGCTCCCGTTCGCACGCGTTGGCGATCGCCAGCCCGCCGGCGATGCTCCGGTAGTAGTCGAAGTCCTCCACCCGGCCGTGAAATGTCCTGGCCAACCAGCGCTGCACCGGCACGAGCTGCGAGGAACACCACCGTCGCAAACCACCTGGTCGCACGTCATCGCATCGATGCCCGGCCACTGCGTCGAGCGCGCGCCGCGGGCTGCGTCGCGTCGACGCGCGCCATGGTCGGCTCCAGCACCTGTTCCAGGCGCGTGCGCGTTTCGAACGGCAGCAGGTCGACTCCTCCATGCGGTATCTCGGCCTATCTCCGCCTCGGAAAGCTCTGGCCTTGGCCGCCTCCGTCGCGCTCATGAGCGCGTACACGGCGTTGCCGCGGATCAGCTTCAGAGACGGGTCAGTTTGCGGCGGGCGTCGGGACCGGACTGGATGGCGGCGAAGATGCTCTCCATGAGCTCCGGGCGGTTCGACATGTAGGAGGTCTGCCAGTTCAGCAGATAGTCCTGGTAGCGGTAGAACGGAAACACCGAGTCGGGCTCCGACCGGGACAGCGAGCTCTTCACCGCGCACCCCTCGCCAAGTTCGGGAAAAATCACGTCGCGCATGATCTGCTGGTCAATGTGATTGCCGCCGATCGGCAGCCCGCGCGTCGCCACCACCTTGGAACCGCCGCTGCGCGTGGACAGCAGGCACAGGTCCAGCGTGCCGCCGCCAAAGTCGAACGTGAGCAGGTGATCGGGCTGCGTCGAGGCGGAACGCAGATAGCTCAACCCGGCCGCAACCGGTTCAGGGTAGAACATCACGTCGTCGAACCCGGCGTTCTGGCAGGCGGTGGTCATCCGCTTCACGGCGACGTCGTTGGCGCCGTTGCCCCCTACGTAGCGCACCGGTCGTCCGATGTGGATCCCGCGCCCCACGGCGTACCCGGCCCGCTCCAGGACGGAGCGGATCTCGGCCAGGATCAGCGTGATCAGGGCGACGATGTGGAAGCTGCGGTGGAACACCTTGAAGCGGCTCTGCTCGGCCACACCCAGGAAGCTCTTCACCCTCTGAACAGTCGCCCGGGCAGCTCGGTGTCGTCGTAGCCCGACACCTCATGGAGGCGCGTGGTGTCGCCGCGCCCGTGGCCGGCGCGCTGCGATTCGGTCGTGCTGAAGGTCATGGCGATCTGCCCCACCTTGATCCGCTTCAGCCGGACGATCCGCCCGCGGTTGTCGCCGAGGTAGCGGTCGATCGCCCCCGTACCGACCGAGCGCCCCATGGCGCGGTCCAGATACAGCGCCGAGGGCATGATCTTGGGGTTGGCTGCCGGCGGGTCCAGATCGATGTAGGTGATGCGGTCCGCCTCCCAGACGGCGAGCGTGCTGTTGGTGGTGCCAAAATCGAGCCCAATCCCGATCATGCTGCTCCCTTGAGGTGTTCCCTGCGGCTGGTTTAGCTGGATTGCCCTGACGGGTCGTCTGCCGGACCCCGGCTCAGCGTCATCGAGCCACGGAGGCTACCGCATGCTGCCGCACGGCGTCGAGCCGTCACAGCGGTGCCGGAACCGTTGACATCGAGGCGGTTCACTTCCTATCCTGCCGACCCGGCCCGGATGGTGAAATTGGTAGACACGCTAGGTTCAGGGTCTAGTGGCCTAAGGC
>CASHTH010000688.1:0-10361 GCA_030341885.1 Geodia barretti
GAACTCGATGATGCCGATCCCGAGTCCGTGGAAGAACGCCTGGGGAACTACCGGTTGGCCACTGAGCGTGCGGTGGGAGAGCTTCAGGCGAACAGGGACCGGCAGAACGGGTTGAGAAGCAGCTTGGAATTGCGCGGGGAGCAGGGACTGCAGACTGCTTGCGACGCGGCTGTCACCCTGTTGAGCCACTTGGAACGGGAACATGTTGGTGAAGAGGCCCGGGCAGAGGCTGCGCGGGTGTTGCGAGACACGTTTGCCAAACATCGGGAGCAGGCTCACCAACGCTACATCGGGCCCTTCAGGGAATCCATAGAACAGCTCGGGCGCATCGTTTTTGGGCCTACGTTTGAGGTGGAGATCGACCGGAATTTGAATATTGCCCGTCGCACGCTGGACGGGGTCACGCTGCTTGTCGAGCAGCTGAGCACCGGGGCTCGTGAACAACTCGGTGTGATCTCCCGGCTGGCCTGCGCAACCATAGTCAGTCCTGAGGACGGTGGGGCTCCCGTGATGATTGACGACGCATTGGGGTGGAGCGATCCTCAGCGTCTTCAGGGTATGGGTGCCGTCATTGCAGCTGCAGGCAGGGAGTGCCAGGTGATCGTGCTCACCTGTACGCCGGGCCGATACTCCCACGTGGGGAATGGGACGGTTGTCTCGTTGTAATTGGGGTGGCGGAACCTGTTTTCAGAGCCTGTTTTCAGAGCCTGTTTTCAGAGCCTGTTTTCAGAGCCTGTTTTCAAGGAGAGTGGTGCCCTGCCAGTAGACCACCACCATTCTGAGCGGAGATTGGCGTGTTGGCTGTAGGGAGGGCTGCTGTCACGGTCTTGAGTTTCTGCCGGGGGCCCGGTGGCCCACGGTCCTCCGCCTCGCTTTCCGCGCACAGAACTTGGCAGTAGTGCATCCGGAGGGCCGCTGTGGCTGGCTCAGCTATGAGTTGTGTCGTCTCGGGTCCAAGTTTCCCTCTCCCCAAATGGTGCGGACGAGTTGCTGGTCATCAGCCTGCGCCTGATTGACTCGAGGCTGCGCTGCAGGCTTGGCGACCGCAGTTTGCGTTCAGTTTGCGTTATGGTTGGAGTCCAGGACGGCTGGGACCTCGAATGAGCCCTCTCCCTGCTGCAGGAGGGCCGGGCAGGGTATTGGTGACGGGTCTTCTCGACCCGTCCCTAGTCACCACTGGACAAACATTGGCATGACTACGTGGACGTAATCATCACTGTCGGTGGGTTTGAATACGCCTGGGCTGGAGGATGTTGTGGTCTCAATGGCGATGCGGCCGCGTTCCAACACTGACAGGACGTCCAGCAGGTAGCGGCTGTTAAAGGCGATTTTCCCCTCTTCCCCCTCCAGTTCGGCCACGTCGACGACGTCCTCGTTGTCGCCAACCTCTTCAGAGCGGGCCGATATCATCAGCCTGCCGCCGGACTCCTCCCCGTCCCCGTTGGGCTGCACGTGCATGCGGATGATGTTGGAGCCATCGCGGGCGAATATTGCAGCAGTGCGGGCCGCTCGCAGGGTCTCCTGAAGGTCAAGGATAGCCCTTGTTGTGTAGCCCTGCGGAATGAGCTGGTCATAGTTGGGGAAGGTGCCCTGCAGCAACTGGGAGACCAGTTCGACGGTGTCGCCGCCCTGCAGACGGAACATCACCTGTCCCTTCTGGGGCGTGAGCATTATGTCCACCGGTTCAGAGTTATCGCCCAGGAGCCTCTGCAATTCGTTCATGGTGCGCGCGGGGATGATGACGCTCATCTCCTCCGGCGTTGACTGCATCAACTCGCCGTGCTGCACAGCCAGACGGAAGCCATCTGCCGCGGCCATGGTGAAAGCGCCTTCGCGCAGCTTTACTTCGACCCCGGTGAGCACCGGACGCGATTCCTCGGTGGCGGCGGCAAATGCCACTCTGGAAATAGCGGTTCTGAGGGCCGACGGCTGCACCTGTGCGACCACAGCGTCCTCTATGGTTGGGATGGGCGGAAACTCGGAGGCGTCGGTACCATTTATGTTGGCCTGGGACCGGCCCGACTTTATCTGAAGAACGCGGGAACCCGGCTCCATCTCGATGTCTATCCGGTCGCTGCCCAGCGAACTGACAAACTCGGTCAACAGGCGTGCCGGAACTGTCACCGACCCCTCTTCCTCGACCATCGCACCCACCCAGGTGGTCATGGAGATTTCCAGATTGGTGGCTGACAATCGAAGCATGCCGCCATCGGTGGACAACAGCACGTTCTGGGTAACTGGCAGCGTGGCCCTGGTGGCGACCGCCCGCCCAAACCACACCCAGACCCCTGGTCAAATTCTCCTGCAAGCACGAAATTCTCATCGTTCGCCCCTGAAACCGGCCTCACCAGCCGCCCTGTTTTTCATTACTGCCAACTTTTCAATTGGCAAGCCATTATATGCCAAATTCGTGCCTTGTGGCACACGGACATAAGAGGCGCTGCAGGGCAATCGCGTTTCAGCGGGATCCAGCTTTGTAGTGATATTTCATTGCCATGGACCAGTCCATCTCAGTTTGATTTCTCTTCTGAGCCGGGTCGGAAGGCTGGGTCTGAATTCTCAAACGATGCGGGCACACCGGTTGGTTGGCCGGACACATGCCTCGGGCTGTGGCGTGGGAATTTTGGGACAGAATATTTGGCCCTTTTCCCCATTCCGTCCCATTTTTCCCATTTTCACCCGACCGCCAGCTACGAATTGGCCCGCGGGTGGCATAAATTTCATTTCAGGTCCCATTCTGTCCCATTGTGTCCCACTGGGCTTGTCCGACCAGGCGACGCAGCCGTTGGGATGCCTTGAAGGGCGTAATTCGGGGATCATGCACAGGATTCATGGTAGGGGCGCGTCATGAGGCTTGGCAAGGAGCAAGTGTCATCAAAACGCGATTGCCCTTTGAGGCGCTACCAGACGGGACAGGACCGATTCTAAAATTTCGTCTGATATAATACGGCGACCTTGGAGCGAACGTCATGACTGACTTGCTGTTTCACAACCACAGTTATCTTCGCGAATTTGACGCCACTGTAACCGGCGTGGCGGAAACTGGCGTGGCACTGGATCGCACCGCCTTCTACATCGGCGGTGGAGGACAACCAAGTGACGTCGGTATTTTGACCGCGGACGGGCGGGAGTACGGCGTGACCGGTGTCAAACGCGGCGGCGGCCTGCTTGTTCACTTGATAGAAGGCGATCGCCCCTCTGAAGGCAACCGGGTGTCCGGCAAGATTGACTGGGAACGGCGCTACCGGCTGATGCGCACCCACACCGCGCTCCACATTCTCTGCGGCGTTGTGTGGCGCGACTTCGGCGCCTTGGTGACCGGCGGCAACATGCAGCCAGGCGAAGCCCGGATGGACTTTGAACTCGAGCGAATGACCGCCGATTTCGCTGATGAGATCGAGGAAAAGATCAACGCAGAGGTGGCTGCGGCCCGAAGCGTTCTGGCGGCCAACCTCCCCCGAGAGGAGGCGGAACAGATCCCGGACCTGATCCGCACCAAGATCAACCTGCTGCCCGCCAACATCCGCGAAGTGCGCACCATAGATATCCAGGGCCTTGACGTGCAGGCCGATGGTGGAACCCACGTCGACAACACCATCGAGGTGGGGCGCATCCGTGTGGTCGGCCACGAGAGCAAGGGACGTATCAACAAGCGTCTGCGCATCGCCTTGGAAGAATAGCGAGGACGCCCTTCTATGTCCCGGACCGTAGTCGGAATCGATGTCGGCGGCACGTTTACCGATATCGCCGTGCTCCAGGATGGTCGCCTGACCGTACACAAGCTCCCATCAACACCCCAGAATCCCTCCCTCGGCATTGTGCAAGGAGTCAACGAGGTTGGCATTACGGCGGAGTCTGCCGACTTCGTTCACGGCTCCACCGTAGCCACGAATGCACTATTGGAAGGAAAGGGCGCACGCACAGCGCTGGTGACCACAATGGGTTTCGAGGACGTGCTCGAAATCGGTCGCCAGAGCAGAGCCGAGCTTTACAATCTGGAGCAAGACCGCACTCCCACCCTGGCCCCGTGGGAACTGCGCTTCGGACTGCCCGAACGCGTAGACTACACGGGAGCGATACTTGAGGACCTTCAGCCAGCGGCCATCGAAGCGCTGATGGAACTTGTGGCACAGTCCGGCGCCGATGCGGTGGCTGTCTCGTTCCTCTTCTCATTCTTGAACCCAGTCCACGAGGAAATGGTCAATTCGGCCCTCAAGAGGCTGGAGCCCAAGCCGTTCATCTCGCTCTCATCCCAGGTACTGCCTGAATTCCGCGAGTTTGAACGCACCAGCCTGTGTGTCAACTGCACCCCTATGTCGGACAGGTGATGAGCCGCTACCTGGGCGAACTTGAGCAGTCCCTGGGCGACGGGCTGAGGATCATGCAGTCTTCTGGCGGCAGCATCACGGCCCGCCTTGCCGCTGAGTCAACCGAAGCACCGGGAGTAGCGAGTGCCTGCTCATTCTGAGCGACGGCGGGAGGCGTGGTCGGAGCATTTCACGTCTCGTCGCAGGCCGGGTACCCAGACATCATCACGCTGGACATGGGCGGCACATCTACGGACGTCTCGCTGTGCCCGGGGCGGATCAAGGAGACCGGCAGCTCCAACGTGGGCGGTCATCCCATCAGCGTGCCCATGATCGAGATTCACACTGTTGGGGCCGGCGGGGGCTCCATCGCACGGGTGTGGAAACGTGTGGGTGGGGGGGTTGGGGGGGGGGGGGTGGGGTGGGGTGGGGGGTTCGGCGTGGTCCTCGGTCGGTCCGCAGTCAGCGGGAGCAGACCCTGGGCCCGCCTGCTACGGCCGAGGCGACCAGCTCACTGTGTCGGACGCGAACCTGCTGCTGGGACGACTACGGCCTGACCATTTCCTGGGCGGACGCCTCACGCTGGACCTGCCACGGGCGCGAGGTCTGATGACGTCGCTGGCAGGACAGCTTGGTCTGGGCGAGCAGCAGGCTGCGCTGGGCATCCTGCGAGTGGTCAATGCCAACATGGAGCGGGCCATACGAGCCATCTCACTGGAACGCGGATACGATCCTCGCAACTTCACCTTGGTGCCGTTCGGGGGCGCCGGGCCCGTGCATGGGTGCGATCTGGCCCAGGAGTTGGGCATTCCCCGAGTGCTTATACCGGCGCGTCCGGGCATCTTGTCGGCTTTGGGCGTAGCAATCGCCGACATAGTAAAGGACTACTCCCGCACAGTAATGCTGCGGGGCAGAGACTTGAAGCGCACCAGGCTGGAAGAGGAATTCCACGGGATGGAGGGACTGGCCCGAGCCGAACTGGAACAGGAAGGACTGCCCGTAGATCGGATGGGGGCCCGCCGTTTCCTGGACGTTCGATATGTGGGCCAGTCCTTCGAACTGACCGTGGATTACCCGGCCTCGCGCAGCTCTCGTTCGTCGGACGGGCTGGCCCGGGCCATATCGGACAGTTTCTATCGCGCTCACCTGCAGCGCTTCGGCTACGCAGATCGGAACGAACCGGTTGAGATAGTTAACCTGCGGCTCAAGCTCGATCTGGTGGTGGACAAGCCGGATCTCCTGCTGGACGCGTCCGCGGGTTCCGGTCTCGCGCGGGCCGAGTTAGAGAGAGTCAACGTGGTTTTCCGTGAGGGAGAGCTGGAGACGCCGCTTTACGACCGAGACCTGCTATCGTCAGGCGACCGCGTCGTCGGCCCGGCCCTGATCGTGCAATTGGACACGACAACCGTAGTCCCGCCCGGCTGGGCGGGCGAGGTCGATACCTCCGGCAACCTACTGCTGACGATGGCGTAGAACGAAAGTGAAAAGGAATTGCGATGGCTCACAGCAGTAGCTCACCTATCCTCACTGTCCTAGCCGTTTTCGCGCACCCAGACGACGAGGGGTTGGCTTGCGGCGGCGGCTGCAGCGCTTGTCGCTGTGCACCGGTTCACGCTGCCATTTGTCCACCACGGCGACGTGGGCGAGATCAGCGATTCGATGTTGGCCACGCCCGAAAACCTGTGGCAGGTCCGACAGGGCGAGTTGCGGGAGGCGATGGACGTTACTGGCATAAAGGACGTCCGGTTCTTGAATTATCGCGACTCCGGCATGGTGGGATGGGAGGACAACAACCATCCGTCCAGCCTATTCCAAGCTCCCGAGGGCAGAGTGTGTGGAATCGGGGCGACGTCTACGCGAGTACGCCGAACATTGTCATCACCCAACACACCGACCAGCCAACAACCCCACGGGAGGATACGGCCACCCCGATCATGTGACCATCAGCGAGAGGACCAGGGCAGCGGTGGAACTCTGCCGCGAAGAAGTGGACCCCTCACTCTATTATGTTTGCTTCCCTCGCAGTTTCTTCCAGCGCATGTGGAACAAGATGGTGGAGTTGGACTTACGCCCGCCGTTTTCCGCCGACGATACGGAAGCGCTGGGCACGCCCGACGACGAGGTGACCACCGTGCTGAACGTTGGGCAGTATGTTGCCGTCAAGAAGGAATCGCTGGAACGCCACCGCACCCAGATCGAGAAAGACGGTCCTTTCGCGAGACTTCCCCGAGAATTCATGAACGAGATAATGTCCAGCGAATTCTTCAGCTGGCCCTTTCACCCCATTCAGAGGAGCGGGACATACTTGCCCAGCTATCCGTGGGCTGAACTACCGCATCCTCCCATCGAGGTGCCCTCTTGCCTGTAGACCCAGTCAGCCTCGAAGTTTTCAAGAGCATGTTCGAGTCGGTGGCCGAGGAGATGGGCGTTGCCCTGCAACGCACCGCCTACTCGCCGAACATCAAAGAGCGCCGCGACTTCTCCTGCGCCGTCTTCGATCCCGAGGGCAACATGGTGGCCCAGGCGGCCCACGTTCCTGTGCACCTCGGAGCATGCCGGCCTCTGTGCGCGCGGCGCTGGAGGTCTACCCCAACGCGCTGCGGCCCAGCGACATCGTCATCCTGAACGACCCATACCTCGGCGGTACACACCTGCCCGACATCACCATGGTGGCTCCTGTTTACGTGGGCGAAAAGGGACGGCAGCAGTTGGCCGGGTTCGTCTCGGCCCGAGGCCACCACGCCGACGTTGGCGGCATGACCCCGGGATCATTGCCTCTCTCCACCGAGCTTTACCAGGAGGGCACCATCATTCCCGCCGATCAAGCTGGCGAGGGGTGGGCGGCTGAACCACGACGTCATCCAGCTCATCTGCCGGAACTCGCGCACCCCGGACGAGCGCAAGGGAGACCTGGCAGCCCAGACCGCCTCCATTCGCGTCGGCGAGCAGCGAATGCGTGAGCTGTTCGAGCGATACGGTACGGAGGAGACATCCGAACACATGGCAGCCCTGCTGGACTATTCCGAGCGGGTCACTCGCCAGACCATACGGGACATTCCCGACGGCACGTACAGCGTCCTCGACTACATGGACGACGACGGCCTGACGCAGGAACCGGTTCCCATAAAGGTCACAATCACAGTTTCTGGCGACGAGATGGACATCGACTTCACAGGGACGTCGCCCCAGCGGCCCGGTTGCATCAACGCGCCGGTGGCTGTTACGGTGTCGGCCTGCCTGTACGTCGTGCGTTGCTTGCTACAGGCACAGGCCCCCGCCAACCAGGGCTGCCTGCGCCCACTGCACATCAACGCGCCCGAGGGGTCGCTGGTCAACCCCCAGCCCCAGCGGGGAGTAGCCGCAGGCAACGTTGAGACCTCGCAGCGCATCACCGACGTCCTGTTCGGCGCCTTGGCCCAAGCCTTGCCCCAGGTGATACCGGCAGCCAGCCAGGGCACCATGAACAATATGATCATCGGGGGCCACGATCCGGTCCGCGACAAGCCCTACGTGTACTATGAGACCATTGCCGGCGGTATGGGTGCCAGGCCAGACAAGGACGGCATATCCGGCATTCAGACCCACATGACCAACACCATGAATACACCTATTGAGGCGATGGAGTTCGCGTTCCCGCTCCGTCTGCGCCGGTACGCTATAAGGCGCGGCTCTGGTGGAGATGGCCTGTACAAGGGCGGAGACGGTGTGGTGCGCGAGGTGGAGTTTCTGGCACCGGCAAGAGTCACTCTGATGTCGGAGCGCCGACGGCGTCCGCCGCCCGGATATCACGGCGGCCACCACGGCGAAACGGGCGAGAATATTCTACTGCGCGGTGGAGTAGAGGAAGTCCAGCTGGCGGGCAAGGAAGTCATCGACGTCTTGGAAGGCGACGTGATCAGCGTACGCACTCCCGGCGCCGGAGGATGGGGCGCGCCGCAGCACCACCACGGCGACCAGCACTGACAATCTGGATGAAATTCGTTTCCCTCCTTGCCCTGTTGCCTTTATTCAGCATACTGATTGCAGGATGCGGGTCCGAAATCTCATCCGAGCCGCGGGAATTGCTCCTGGCGCCGAATGATTTCCGGAACAGCAGTCTGTCCGTCCTTTCTCTTAGCGAGGAGCAATCGCTGGACGGCCCTTCGGCGCAAGTGGAGCTGCAGGGTCCGCAATACCGGGTGCTGCAGAGCGTGGTGTTATATGAGGACCGCGAGTTGGCCTTATCCGCCTTGGACGGCATCCGCTCCGACCTCGTAAGCCGGGGTGAAGCGGGTCCGGGCGCACCTCAAACCAGCGGCGTCTACCAGCACATGTTGGGTAACGACGAGGCGGCCAGCCTGTTCTTTATCGAGGGCCGAGCTCTCGTTCGGCTGACTGTCACTGGGGACAACAGGGTGGAATCTCTGGATCAGTTGGCTGGACTCGCACGGGACAAGCTGGCGGGCGGATGATTTCTCAGCGTTGCAGAGAACTGGCATCCTGCCCCTGAATTCCCGATAGGGTTTCACCTGGCCATGTCTGCGGTTTCCCCGGTGCGCTGCTACCCTCTCCGTTAACAGTTTTCTCCCTCTCCCACGCCCATAGCGCTCAGAATAACCTGGGCTAAGTAGTAGCCTCCTAAGTACTAGACATACGCTGGTTTCGGGTTGAAGGGTCCATTCTGCCTTCACACGTGCGGAGCGTCGTCTCTCGTGGTTATCGGCTGCTCCGTTCGTTGCGTACTGCCGTATCCTCCACCACAACAGCAATGATCGGCCCGAACGCCTCTCCCGGTGGCAGCTCTCACGCACCACCCGGTAACACCTGCTGGCGGGTGATCCGGGGCAATCTTCTTTTCCCCCCAATCCTGCTGCAGGTCCCAGCAGACGCTCCGCCCAGCAGCACATGGCTATGTGGGTGATGCCAGCCTGCAAGCTCCGGTCTCGTATTCGTCAGCCAACGTCGCCTTTTCAGTCTCGACTCCGTTTCTATGCGCCACCTGGACCGCCCACGTATGCCAGAGTCTCCAAGCTGTGTCCTCCCGGTGCGTTGGCCAGGTAGTATCGAGGTTCGCTGCCGTCCAGGGTCCGGCGGTAGATCCGCCAGTGATTTCGCCGGCCTGCGCCTCCGCCGGGCTTGCGCCTCTTGTAACCCGCACCCGCTGGGCGCTGAACCGGTAGGTGCGCGGCCTTGGCTTCCCCCTGCCACCGTTATCTCCCGCCAGGCCTCCTCCGGCATCATCACCTCCTGCGCTGCTCCATGGTCCCGGCGCTGCCCATCCCTCGCTGGGTTTGCGGGGCGCCCGAACCTGATTGATTGCCGATATTCGGCTGGGTCCAAGCCGGCTCCAAAGGCCATGCCGTGTGCCGCCCGGAACGTCAGCACGTACCGCATACCCAGGCCGCCAGTCCCTCCCGAATGACGGCGACATCCCGAAGCGTCATCTCCGGCAACCCACCCGGCCTCCATATGGCCCAGTTCCTGGCCTGCGCCAGCATCTCCAAGGCCAACTCCGTCTTCGAACGGTAGCTGCGCTCTCTTCCGCCGGCACCCCCGCCGCCTGACACCGGGCATCGTCCGAGCCCAAACCTGGTGCAGGTAACAGCCGTTTGTCCCCAACGCCCGGCCGCAGCGGGCTGACGTAGGCCGGAACATCCCGGCCTGGCAGTTGGCCACCTTCCCCAGCCTTCGCAGTACTGCGGCCACCCCACCGATTTCCTCCCCTGCTTGGGAAAGTCGCTGCCGTCGAACACCCACACGGCCTCGGGATGCCCCAGCTTGGGGGCCAGGTATTCCTGCAACCACCCTATTACTGCGTCATCGTACCACCGGGCCTCGGTGAGAAAACGCTGCATCGCCCGGGCGGAGATGCCCACCGATTCGGAGAGTTCTCGCGTTGCGCCGCTCCCCGGCTTGCACCAGCAGGGCTTGAAGATAGTTCCGGCTGTGCTCCCGCCACTGCTTGCGTCCGAAGGAGTCCGCAAAAGGCGTGAAATTCCCTGAAGCTGTCGTAGACCCGTCTTGAAAGCTCGCCGCATCCATCACCCAAACCGCCCACTCATCATCTGGCCAGCT
>CASHTH010000689.1:0-68424 GCA_030341885.1 Geodia barretti
ATTGTGTGTCCTCCAGATACCGGCTCGCTATCTCTCCAGTGATCTGAGAGCCGGTGAGGAGTCGGCAGTCTATAACTCTCTCGCCCTCCGAGACCCAACCACGAAACTCCTCTATGTCACTCCTGAGAAGGTCGGTTCATACATTCCCTTCTATGAGGACTGCCCTGGATTAAGGAAAACTCTCTAATAAGGACTCTTTTTCTTTCTCGAAGAGCTGTTGGTTCATCCATGCTATCTACAATGTATGTATGTACCCCCCTCTGAAATAAGGACACCTCACTAAAAGTGGACGCTTTCTTCTCTCCCTATTTGATCCATTGCAGATTTATTCCCTTGGTAGGCTTCATCTTATGTACTTATCTCGCTAGTTTGACAAGTCTCTCTCTCTCTCTCTCTCTCTCTCTCTCTCTCTGCCTGCAGCTAAGTGCCAGTAACAAGCTCCTCTCCACATTAAGAAACCTCTACAGTCGGGGGAAGTTGTCTCGATTCGTCATCGACGAGGCCCACTGCATCAGTCAATGGGGACACGACTTCAGACCTGACTATAAGAGACTCTCCCAACTCAGACACAACTACCCAGAGGTGAATAGGTTCGAATGTACTGCAGGTTCAAATGTAGGTTCAAATGTACTGCATTCTGTGGCGAATCTCAGTACAGTGGTTTTATGCATGTGTACTTTTGGCCCAAGCAGGCCAGTGTTGTTAATGCCAGTCATATCAAAGTTGTTGATCATAGCGTAGTACTCCTGATTTAGCACCCAGCCACCAATTTTAACCAGCAAATCTTCCATTTATACAGTTGTGTATCTCCCTTCCCTCCTCCCCCCCTGTCCCCTCCTCACCAGGTCCCAGTGGTGGCTCTAACAGCTACAGCCACACCACGGGTGAGAGCTGACATCCTCCACCAACTTGACATGACCCACACCAAATGGTGAGTGGAGTATTCACCATCTCCAGTACAGTACCCAGCACTCTATTGTCCATAATATTGCTGGAAACTATTGTCCCAACCACGAATTGCGTAACACTTTCAGTAAATAGGGACCATTTTCACCAAGCAATCTGCGTCCAAGAACTTGTTTTATTGCTATTAGCTATAACAATTGTGTTTGGATCTCAATATTAGTCGCCCATCGCACTAACAGGGCCCTATCTGATCTGTTCCTAACAGGTTTACCCAGAGTTTCAATCGTACTAATCTGAACTACGTTGTGGTTCCGAAGAAACCCAAGAAGATTGCCGAGGATGTGATTTCTCTCATCAGCTCTTCGTTCAAGACTCAGTCTGGAATCATTTACTGCCTGTCTCGGTATGGGAGTATGCGTGTTTGAGAGTATGGAAATGTGGGTGTTTGAGAGCATGGAAATATGGATGTTTGAGAGCATGGGTGTTTGAGAGTATGGGAGTATGCGTGTTTGAGAGTATGGAAATATGGGTGTTTGAGACTATGGAGCCCTCTATTTGTTGTACAGGAGGGACTGTGAGTTGATGGCGGGAGAGTTGTGTAAGGCGGGGCTGGCCGCCCTCTGTTACCACGCTGGTCTCAGTGACGGTGAGAGGAGCTCTGTGCAGCAGAGGTGGGTCCAGGAGGACCGCTGCAAGGTCAGTGAGGGAGGGAACAAGAAGGAATGACTTGTGTAATAGTAATAATGAGTCCATCCTATGTATAAACTGTACATACTGCAGGAGGTTTTGGTGTAAGTGACCCTAACAATCGTATGTGCCTTATGCGTGCCTTTTTTCATCAATTTATCTCTCTTTCATTGACTGTTTGTTGCATGGTGCTAAGTTTGTGTTGCGTAGAGAATGGGAGGATGGTGTTAGGACTCCTCTCCGTAATGTCCATAGGTTGTCTGCGCTACGATTGCATTCGGGATGGGCATCGATAAACCGGACGTCCGGTTTGTCATCCACCATTCCCTGCCCAAATCGGTGGAGGGTTACTATCAAGAGGCTGGTCGTGCGGGACGAGACGGTCGCCCTGCAAGCTGCTATCTCTTCTACAACTACTCTGACATGGCCCGGCTCCGACGGATGATAAAGGCAGAGAAGATGACCTGGGAGCAGGAGAGAGTTCATCTTGAGAACCTCTATCGCATGGTGCAGTACTGCGAGAACCAGGCCGACTGCCGACGCGTACAAGTACTCGCGTACTTTGCCGAGCAGTTTGACGCCTCCGAGTGCCGCGACGGTACCACTCCCTGCGACAATTGCCGCTCACACGTACCGTTCCACGCCGAAGACGTGACCGGTTTGGTCCGAGTCATAGTCCAGAGTGTCCAGAGCATACGACGGGACCAGTTCACTCTGGTACAGATCCTAGACGCCCTGAAAGGCTCGAACTCGGCCAGAATCAAATCCAGTGAGCTGGGAACACTCCCTCTCTACAATCGCGGTGGAAAACTCGGGAAACATGATCTCGAGCGTCTCCTCCACACGCTCGTGATGACAGGAGTTCTCTCGGAGAGTCTCCACATCGGGACCCACGACAACGTGGTATGCTACGTAAAACCGGGCCCGAAAGCCGGCGATGTCGTATCTGGAAGATCGGGGAAGATAACTCTACGAATTCGAGGCAAGGCGAGGTCCTCTTCTGCGGTGACTGACTCAAGACCGGCGCAGACGCAAGAAGACAGAATCAGAGAAGACTGCTACAAATCGCTCCTCAGTCTCAGAATCCAAGTGGCCCAGAAGTTCAAGATGAACAATCCAGAGAGCGTTTTCTCGACCGAGTCTCTGCGACAGATGTCGCAACAGCTGCCCACCACGCAGACGGAAATGCTGAGGGTCGTGGGGGTCACCAGTGTAAAGCTAAAAAATCTAAACGGCGAAGGTTTCTTGAAAATCACGAGAGATTTCGCCTCTCAATTGCCAAACTCTTCGGACACACGATCTCCATACTGGACTGAGAAAGATAATGCAGGAGGGAAGGAGAATAGGTGTGGGAGGGGAAAGAGAAAGAGCAGGGGGAGTGGAGGACCAAAAGCCAAAAAGCCTACGGTTGTGACCACCAGAGGAGATTCGGGGGATGAGTTTGAAAGAGGGCAGACCACCACTGTAACACAGAGACCTGGACTCCTCCCACCTCCCAAACCTAACAGAACTAATTTGTGAATTTTTATTAAAAAGATATTTGTGCGCATGCCTTCTGTAGCAGCAGTTGCGGTGTTTTTTTGCCCACATGCATTCAACCACAAAGTAATTTAGAAAAAACATCATAAGTGACAAAAAAAAGTCATAAACGTGGGGTAAGTGAAAATAGAATGGCGACTGGCAGTAAAAAGCAACATAAGTGACAGACTGGTGGCTAAAGTGAAACAGATGCCTCGGAAAATGTTTTTGGTGAGTGATAAATCGCTAAAGATGAAGTAAGTTCTTTGGTTCCTATCTCTGTCCATTCTGGCTCCAGGGGGTAGGGTATGGGACTGGTACCGCTGTACTTGTCGGGTAGAGTATAGATCCTGGATTGTAGTAGCCTGGAAAACCTGCAGAAAAACAACCACCAAAATATCAATTAATGTGAACTGCTTTAAATCTCATGCAGCAATAGATTGGCTGCATACACAAATAAAGCAACTTACCAGATTCGTAGATTGGTCTGGGAGGAGCTTGAGGATGAGCGTCAGTCTCAGACTCGTGGTGCTTGACTCCTCTAGCAAACGGGTTCTTCTCTTTCTTTAGTTCCGTCAGCTTTGCACTCTGGTAGGCCGTCACGGCAACGAAGCTGGTGAGGTTGAACGGAAACACCAGCGGTTCGGAATCTGGCGCAGAAAGCTCCTCGATCAGCAACTCAAAGTAATACTTGTGCATCGTATTCAGGAGAATCTGGTAGGAAACAAAAACACCGTTTAGCTCATTTGTATATACACAAAATAAGGCAACTGCATAATTCAAACAATACTTACATCTCCTCCTTTGCTCTTGGGGTAGTGGGTGATTTTGACAGATTTGTAGTCCACGTCTTTTGCCATCCACTTGGCCCCGGTCTGTGGGGAGTTGGGGTGCATGGCGACCATCTTCCTTGGGTCGTGAGTGAATTCTGACTCCGACACTTGGGTCCAGGTGTTGTGGAGGTACTTGTAGCGGTAGCGATCGCTGCTCACTGCTCTGACGGATATGTTGTACTCCTTCTTTCTTGTGAGACCACTGATGTTGAACATTAGCAGTGGGAAAATGCACCTGAAGGCAAAATAAAAACATTATAATAATTTTACTGATTAGCTGAGTAGCTGAGTAGTTTAGTACTTAGCTAGAAATTATGGTTACCTGCCGTTCTTGGTTACAATCATCTCAGTGTTGGCCGAGTAGAAGAGGTTCCACAGCTCCTCGGTCTTGGCAGTCAGAGAAACGTGTATGCCGTTCTGCGGCATCGGGGGAGCCGGGAACGAAAGCGGGGGAGAGAGCCCGATGGACGCAGGCACGGACGATTGGAGAGGGAGAATATCGGGCTGCTGGAAGTAATTCTGCGGAGAAATGGTCCCACTGCGATCACTGGAGCTGTCTGGAGGCGTCGGTAGCTCCAGGGACACTGTCGGTCGGAAGTTCTTGGCGGGAATAATGTCGTCTTCTCGTGGCCTCTTTCGTCCTGTGAAACCTGACGTCGTGACTGTTGAGTCTGCGGCGACCGGTTCTGGATGGTGTAAGGGAGGGGGGAGAGCTCCAT
Source organism: Geodia barretti (assembly GCA_030341885.1). NCBI lineage: Eukaryota > Metazoa > Porifera > Demospongiae > Tetractinellida > Geodiidae > Geodia > Geodia barretti. The sequence continues at coordinate 4,664 of CASHTH010000689.1, forward strand.
AGCTACCTGCGAAGAGCGGGGGATAAGTCGAGTAGGGAGCACTGAACGACTGTGGCACTCCGTTGAGATGCGAGCAAGGAGAATTGTAGTTAGTAGCCCAAGACGTGTGAGCGTAGGTTGATGTCGAGCCGGGGAACCCTGCCGCTCCGTAGGTGGAAGCACAGCTGCTGTAGAAACCAAGTGGCGGCAGGAGAGAGGGCCCCGTAGGGTAGACGGGAGGAGGGGCTCGCAGCGTTGAGAACCCAGGAGGGAGGAGCTGATTTGCCGTGGAGCCGCAGCTAGTACTCGGCGGTGCCGGGAGATCCGTCGACGTTAGAAGGTGGGGCTCGGCGTAATCTGCGCTGTCTCCGGCGCTCTCCGGAGAAGAATAGTCGGCTTCGGTGGGTTGATGCATTCTCGGCGATGATCTGAAGATTGGTTAGAGTCGGACAGAGTTCCAGTAACTGAAAGTTGGTGTGATTTTCACTCAGTTTTCGCTCTAGTTTATAGGCCTGAGTGCAACTTCGCAGTACGACCAAAGGGCGCGCGCGTGCGGACAAAGGTGCAAATGGGAACGGCCGGCCGCCGTCGGTCGAAGGAAGATGCCTCCCTGCCTTGGGCCGTTGTCAAGCAGTAAACGTGCTAATTGATAGTCAGGGGCTTACCCACTGCTTTTCCCCACATGCTAAAAAAATTATTGACACTATAATGGCAAGTTCCACTGCTTAAAAAAATGCTGACACTTTGCAAATGGTGCCATTACTGGTGAAAAGTGATTCTCCTGCAGGCTTGGGTGAGGTGAAATCAGTGGTCTTTTCAGAATCTCCTTGACTTCCTAATCAAATCCATCAGAGTATCTCTGTTGTGAAAGAAAAACTAGATCAATTTCTACTGCAACCGCACTCATCCATACTCAACTGGTCGTAGAAATTTCTCTGCTGGTTTCTTCTCTTCCTCCCCTTCCCTCTCCCTCTCTCCCTCTGCTCTCTCCTCTGTCTCTGCAGAGACACGTGCGGGGAGGAGAGGAGCTGTGAGGGCAGCACCACTCCACGTGGACTCAGCATTTCAATTAGATCCAGAAACAAACCTGGGGTTGAGAGAGAGAGAGAGGGGGGGGAGGTATGCAGGAAGGAAAGGGTGAGGAAGAGAGAGGCTCAGCAGCATATTTACAGCCCTGCATATTTACTAACCTTTGTTGTCGGCATTAACGAATGAAAATGCCTGGCCTTTTCTATCGATGCCACCTGCCCTCCCAACCTAACACCAACAGTCACACACTAAAAGTCATCCTGTAAGGTACTAAAACCTTGGCCAAAACACCTGCCTTACCTGGTGCACAAATTCTGCTATTGACGAAGGCATATCGAAAACAAAAACCTAAAACATGGAGAGTAAAATAGATTTTACAAAATAGAAGTCGAGTTACTTGTTGAACGTTTTTGAGGTCCAGACCCCGAGCCAGTACCCCAGTTGCCACGACAGCGGAGTATTTTTCCTCCAGAAACCCTGCCAAAATCTGACTCCGCCTCTCCTGGGCCATGTCGCCATGGATACCAACAGTAGCCACGTGGGGACATCGCTAAGGCAAGGAGGAAAATGATAAACAGTACAGTGTGTGTGTGTGTGTGTGTGATAGGGAGTAATGGAGGGACTTACTTTGTTAATAGCTTCAGCTAGCAGCAAAGTCCCAGCCTTGGAGTTGACAAAAATGATCACTGGTGGCCTATATATGCAGCAACACAGCCAGTCACATAATAATTCTGAAAATGTATAATCTCAGGCCATTATGGATAAATACGAAAACCAGTTCAGTACTGAGCTCAGACAAAAGCCACATTTTCACGCACGATCATCCATCAGATGTGAAAAAGAAAGCAATTAAGTTACCAACTTGAAGACACTGGGATCATTTAACAGAGCAAACAGTCTCTTCTTCTTTGCTTTTTCCTCCACCCACAGCACAGTGTGCCGCACTCTATCAGTAGCACTGTTCACCTGCACCAGTAACCATCAGCTGAATCAAAGAATCCCTGACAAAGATTGTGCACCCTTTGTACCCGACGGTGATAATTTTCAAGAAAAGCTTGCAAACTGACTGTAATGTTAGGACAAAGACATATGGAATGGGGGTTAGAGGGTTAAGTTGGCTGCTTATATATATCCTTCTCTAAGGACACCCCTGAAATGAGGACACCTTTCTCATCCCAAGTAAAACACTTGTATTAAGGACTCCTGACAGCTCACTAGTAAGAGCACCAATCCTTCTAACCAGGACACCAATGGGACAGAAGGAACTGTCCATAATATTAGTCAAATTGCATGCAAGAACTGCTCTTGGGGAAGGAAAAGGTGTCCTTATTAGCGAGATGTCCTCGTTTCAGGGGTGCCCTTAGAGAGGGTTCCACTGTATTGTAACACACACCTCTCCAACTAATATACGGAGAGGATCCTGGAGCAAGTCAGAGGCCATTTTCTCGATGCGAGGAGGGACGGTGGCAGAGAAGAACATCTTCTGTCTGACGGCAGGCAACCTTTCCTCCACCCCTAGCACCTGACCTTCGAACCCAAGCTGCAGCAGAGAGTCTACTTCGTCAAGAACCAGGAACTCCACACAACTCACGTCCACTTCTGTCGCTGGTGAATGTCATATCACATCAAGTATAATATATACCATCTCCAAATTTTGTAGTGTAAATTTTACGTGCTGGCTTTATTTTTGCAGCAAAATTAATATTTTCACCTAGAGTAATCTTTTACCGTGTACATTTCTATTATGAACAACTTGCAAGATAGTATTCTTCAGATTTCAATAGTATTCTTCAGATTTCAATACATTAGGATGTCGTGTGAAAGACTTGAAAATCACGAGCCATATATATATATATATATAATATATATGTTGTAACTTACAGCGAGTCTCTAGAATGTCGAGAAGCCTTGCTGGTGTGGCTATAACAATCTGCATAGCAGGAGAAAAAATAATTGATGACTTTTGCAGCTTGCCAAATTTTGACAACTAACAAATTCGGTACCCTGGTAAAATTATACCTGAACTCCAGACTTCAATCGATATATCTGGTTGGAAACTGATAATCCTCCGACCACCAATGCAGTCTTCATTGACGGAATCCCTAACATTTTTGTGAAACTGTCAAATTTTGTATGGACAATGAAAAATTTTTGACACCTTTCATGATTTGCTGTGCTTGTCGTTCCAGCTGCATGCTGAGTTCTCTGGTGGGAGTGAGGACGACTGCTCTTGGCCCCGCCCCCTCTCGTTGGGTGGGTGTGGTCTCGTAGAGGATTCGTATGACCAGTGGGAGGAGGAATGAAAACGCTGTGATGGAGAAGGGAGGGAGGGAGGGAGGGAGGGATGACCAGGTGGTAGTGCATATATTCATACATTTGCCAGCTCCAGTGGTAGCCTGTACTAGGAGATCTCTCCCAGTGAGGGCAGCTGGAATTGTCTGTCGCTGAACTACCGTCAATCTGGAGTAATCTTCCACATTACCTCGGAGAACTGCAGCACATGCGTGGTGATTGGTCGGTTACTGATGATGTCACTGGTATGGGAACGAACCTGGATGTGGGAATGGAATGTGGTCCAGGGATGAAACTGGGCGTGGCACTCTTGCTCCGATTACCATCAGTTCCAGCTGTATGTACATATTATGTAATCAGACAGAGTTACACACTGCAATCACTAACACCCTTCACCTCTTTTCTCATCTTTAGGACATGTTCCTTACTCCAGCTTGCTACCTCGGGGTGTTCTCTGTACCTCCACCCTTCCCCCTCCTCCCCACCCTCACTGAAGCCACGCCCACACTCACTGAAGCCACACCCACCCTCGCTCTCCTGCTCATCAATGATCCCGAGTTTCTTGAGGCGGTTGGCCTTACACTCCCGACTACAGATATCCTGTTTTGAACCGGTTTTACCAGTTTAACCAACCAGGACACATTAACCCACACAATGGCCTCGTTTTATAGATTACCTCGTCAGTCTTGTCGATGATGTAAGCTCCGTAGCGTCCGCATTCCAGGCAAATTGGCTCCCCTGGAACCGGCCACCGCTGAAACCTACTGAACAACACCACCTCCTCATCCTCCTCTATATTGCATTATGTAATCATTACATCATGAGTATTAGCAGTGCAGCCCCACCCACTTACCTGTGGATGTAGTGGGCGTGTCTGTTGTAGTGGCGGATTCCTTGCTTCTAAAATCTTCAACTACCACTTTTAGCTTTCTCTCTGATGAGGTGGGGTCTGGCTTGGCGAGATGCGGCGGTGGCTGCCGCTTTCCCTGCTCCCCGCGCCTCGTAACAGTCCGCGGGACAAACATCGCGGAGATTCCAATAAGCGCGCACCGCCCACGTGTAGTACCAATCGACCGCGGGGTGCTCTTCCCGTGCCACACTTGTCTGGGATGGCTCTCCGTGTCGTCTACTCCTCCCGTCTCCTCCGTATTGGCCGCAGTTCCCTGAACAGAAGCTATTCCATAGCGTGGTGCACCCAAAGAGTCGCAAAATATAGTTCTTTGGGTTCCAATCTCCGTTACCCGCGGTCCTCGCTCTCTCCCTCGACCTACGACCGATGTGTGGGGAGAGACAGACAGTCCTATTACTACAGTACTAGCAGCAGTGATGGTGGAGGGGAGGAGAAAGATGAGGGGGAGGGGGAAGAAACAGAGGAAAGTGGAGGAGAGGAAGAGGCAGTGAAAAATCTCCACCAGCAGTTTGCCCTCGCTCCAGTCTCAGTCCCAGATATATTCCCCGAGGTTCCCGTTCTTCCAGTCTCCCGTAACCCAATCTTTCCCAAGTTCGTCAAAATGCTCGAGGTCAGAGTTCACCACACACACAGTTTCCATGACAACAAATTCAGCCCCGCCCACTTATGATCAATCACCAGATCAGTGATGCACAGTTGATGAAGCTCATCAGACGTAAAGTTAAACTGGCTTTGCCCTATGCTGGAGCGTTTCTCAAGAAAGACGACAGGTTTGCGACATTTGTCATTTTTTCACTGGGTCATGTTTTGATTGGGTATGTTGCTATAGCGACGAGGATGAAGTGATGACATCACTTGACAATATCCATAATGTGGGAACGTTTGTTCAGATCACGGAACTCCACGACATGGGAGACCAGATGAGAATGATAATTCAGGGGCACCGCAGGCAAGCTTTGCCATGTGATAGTCACATGACCTGTGGTACATCACATGCATGAGTCACAAGACATCTTGTGATGCTTTTTTAACCATTTTTGACAGGATAAGAGTAACAGGTCCAGTTGAGGTGGAAGTGGAGGAGAGTGAGGAGAGAGGGGGTGAGGAGGGGAAGAGAGAGAGAGGTAAGAGGAAAAACTGGTGGAAGAGTTGGGTGGTGGACCCGAAAAGTCGAGACAAGATGAGCGACTCGGAGAGCGAAGGAGAGGAGGAGGGGAGACCAATTCTGATGGTGAGGACGGAGAACGTTCATCACGAGCCGTTCAAGAGCACCGAGGAAGTCAAGGCACTGACTGCTGAGGTCATCAAGACAATTCGTGACATCATCGCCCTAAACCCACTCTACAGGTCTGTCTCTATGGTTACCCAATAGACCAACATTTTCTTCTTCAAACTGTTACTGTGTCTTTAATGCTCTCTCTCTATTTTGATTTAGGGAGTCAATAGCTCAGTTGATAGACGCTGGGAAGAAAGTTGTCGACAGTCCAGTCCACTTGGCCGATTTTGGTTAGTCCTCACATGAGTGTCATGTGACTTATCAATGATGTAATCATTACATAATCCCTCTGTAAGGTGCTGCTCTGACGAGTGCAGAGTCGTCGCAACTGCAGGCAGTTCTAGAGAGTACAGTGGTAAGTTGGATCATGTGACTGTCACATGAGAGTGGAGTGGTCACATGACTATCATGTGATGCTCCTTAGATCACAGAGAGGTTAAAGCTGACACTGGAGCTGTTGAAACGAGAGCTGGCGGTTGCCATTCTGCAACAGAAACTAGGGAAGGAGGTATATGTGCACGGGAGGAAGGAGGGCAGAAATGAAATTCATAACCCTTAAAATTTTAGTAGAGGAGTTAAAATTTTAAGGCTTCAGTGGCAGATACTATCACCATTCATGTTTGTGATCAGGTGGAGGAGAAGGTGAACAAGATGCAGCGGCAGTATCTTCTTCAAGAGCAGCTCAAGATCATCAAGAGAGAACTGGGCCTTCAGGTGACAGGATCAGTCAACCTTCCCCCCCTAGGACACCTCTCTAATACAGACACCTTTCTTTCTGCAAGAACAGTTCTGGAAGGGAATGTGGCAGTATATACATGCCCAAGAGCTAAATTTACAACTAAACAACTATTCCGTTGGTGTCCGGATTAGAGTATATTTCCTCCCTCTTTGCTCTCTCTCGTTCTCTCCCTCGTTCTCTCTCTCTTCCTCTCCCTCCTCCTCCTCCTCTCTCAGAAAGATGACAAGGACGCCATCTCTGAGAAGTTCAGGGACAGGGTCAAGGAGCTGGTGATGCCAGACGCCATCAAGGAGGTTGTCGAAGAAGAATTGAACAAGCTCGGCTTCCTCGACAACCACTCCGCCGAATTTAGGTGGGGTCACATGATGGTCACATGACCTCCACATGATCATAAATGTAGCCTCCTTTCTCTTACTCTTATTTACATAACATTGCATAATAATCACATGATTGTCACATGACTGCGGCCCCCTGCAGTGTGACTAGAAACTATCTGGACTGGTTGACCAGCCTTCCCTGGGGCAAGACTAGCGAGGAGAACTTTGACCTTTCCTGGGCTCGAACAGTTCTGGACGAAGACCACTACGGACTTCAGGACATCAAAGACAGAATTCTTGTGAGTTAAGACGACCTTTAGGACGGCATTTTAGGACAGAGTTTCAGCAAAGGATTTCAGGAAAGTGTTTTAGGACAGGCTATTTGTAACCAAATTCGTTTTTAGACCAGATTTTTGTGTTGTAGGAGTTCATCGCAGTGGGTCAGCTGAGGGGCTCAGTTCACGGGAAAATTCTCTGTTTTACTGGACCACCAGGTACCGTAGTGTCCAACTGGTTTTTGAGAGGGGAGAACACCTTCGTTGTGAACCAGCAAACATTTGCTGCTTTCTTGTTTTGCACAGTAGCAATAAATCAGGTTAGAAAACCTTTAAAAAGTTGTTTCTGAAACGTTGACGTTTGTTCTTCATTAAACCCCACATATATAGAGACTGACCGTATTTCTCTATTGACTCCACAGGTGTTGGAAAGACCAGCGTTGCCCGCTCAATAGCAAGAGCTCTGAAAAGAGAAGTAAACCCTCCAACAATCGGCATTTCTCACATTATTTGGAAATCCCCTCCTCCACTTTACAGTATTTCAGGTTCAGTGTTGGAGGGATGACGGATGTAGCGGAGGTCAAAGGTCACCGCCGGACCTACGTGGGTGCGATGCCGGGGAAAGTCATCCAGTGTCTGAAGAAGGTCGGGACGGAAAACCCGCTTATCCTGATTGACGAGGTTGACAAGATCGGGCATGTTGGGTACCATGGCGACCCAGCCTCCGCCCTGCTAGAACTGCTCGACCCAGAACAGAACTCAAACTTCCTGGACCACTACCTCGACGTACCTGTTGACCTCTCCAAGGTACATGTGTGACTATCACATGATAGTCATGTGACCTAAAGATTAGCCACGATATCAGTAGAAGAACAAAAATAGCATGTTTTGTAAACAAGCAATGATTAGAAGGATTTGTGACATAGTAGACTTTTCAAGTGGTGGTATGGTCATGTGAGTGTCATGTGACATGGTGCCCTGCAGGTGTTGTTCATATGCACGGCCAACGTGACGGATACAATCCCGGCACCTCTGCAAGACAGGATGGAGATAATCCAGGTCTCTGGCTACGTCGCCGAGGAAAAGGTGGCCATTGCTGAGGTAAAAATTAATTTTCACTCTTATCCTGTAAACATTTTACGCCCTATGGAAGTATATACTCCTTGTAGAATTATAATGTATGGGCCGTTATTCCTATTATAATATACTAAGTATATACTACGGTGATTTGTCTGTCTGTGTCCGCAGCGGTACCTGATACCTCAGGCACGTGACGGTGCTGGTGTAGGTGAGGCCCAGCTGACCATAACCCCGGACGCCGTCAACAGTCTCATCAAGTGGTACTGCAGGGAGAGCGGCGTGCGGAACCTGCAGAAACAGATCGAGAAGGTGAGAGAGATGAGAGATTTTTATGAAGTCAAGGTAGGATGCAGGCCTGGCAAGCAACAGGGAAAGATAGTCCAACACTCTTAACTATAGCTTTAAATAAGGTTTTCGTGCTTTTAGCAAGCAAGTGGGGAGAAGGACAGGCAAACCATCCATCCCGAATAGCTGTTGACCACATGGTTGGAGTGTGCAGTGGAAATTCTCTGTTCCCCAGATCCTACGCAAAGGAGCTGTAAAGTTGGTGGAGGGAAAGGAAAAGGAGGAGAAAGGGGAGGAAGAGGGAGGGGCTGGGCTGACGGTGACCAATGAAAACCTGTCCGACTATGTCGGGAATCCAATCTTCATATCGGATCGGATGTACGAGACCACGCCCCCTGGGGTGGTGATGGGACTGGCGTGGACAGCAATGGGAGGAACAACTCTCTTCATTGAGACTGCTCTCACAAAGTAATACCCTGTCCTGCTAATCCTTGTCCTGGTCCCTGTCCTGCTAATCCCTGTCCTGATCCCTGTCCTGCTAATCCTTGTCCTGGTCCCTGTCCTGCTAATCCCTGTCCTGAAATTTTCTCAACTCGGCACATTTCATTACCTTGTCCTGAACTGCTCAGGCTTCGCACCCTTTGTTGTACTATCAACCTGTCCTGATTCTCGTCCTAAACTTTTAGGACTTTCACCATTTGTTGTACTATTAACCTGTCCTGATGCCCATCCTGAATGTGCTTCAGGCCGCTAGCGGGGGAAGAGGGGAAGCCAGAAGCCGAGGGGGGAACCCTGCAATCAACTGGACAACTCGGCGACGTCATGAAGGAATCCACTGAGATTGCTTACACATTTGCAAAGGTTGAGTCACTTAGTTTTTACAGATGTGCATCGTACTTAACTCACAAACCATTATGCATCTGAAATCTTGATGTGTTTTTCGACCATTATATATACCTGGATAAACTGTTGCTAATTGCACTATAGTACTTTTACTTCTATTGCTCCAGAGTTTTCTGGCTGATAAAGGAAACTCGATGTTGAGAAAAGCCAACATTCACCTCCATGTCCCTGAGGTGGGAGTAATCTAGACCACCCAGCTTAGTTTTTGACGACGTCTGAACTTCTCTCCTGATTGTGTGAATCGCAGGGGGCGACCCCCAAGGACGGGCCAAGTGCAGGAGTGACTATCGTATCTGCGTTGGTGTCGCTGGCACTGGGGCGACCGCTGAGACAGGACGTTGCCATGACGGGAGAGCTATCCCTCACTGGAAAAGTCTGTTTTCCTCACAAACCCTAGTAAAATAACGCAGCTGGTATATAGAACACTTGCCTATACTGTTGGTTCGATTCCCACCCAGGGCAGCTCTTAATTTTTACACGGCTGATCTTTTCCCCCAGGTCCTACCAGTCGGTGGAATAAAAGAGAAGACAATAGCAGCCAAGAGAGCGGACGTGAACTGCCTCATCTTGCCCGATGTGAACAAGAGAGATTTTGACGATCTTCCTGACTACATTCGCGAGGGGCTGGAGGTCCACTTTGTCACCAGCTACTCTGAGGTTTTCGACATCATATTTCCCTCGGAAGATTCCTGAAAAGACAGTATCAATCGTTTCTCAGTGTCAGTTATAGCATCATCTCATTTTGGTTTCATACACAGCGGCAGTTTTGGAATCTGCGCGCATGCGCAAGAACTGGCGAGCTAATGCGCATGCGTGAGTTTACAAACTGCAGAGTGCCTGCAGTGTGATGGAGTTGGACGGCGCCTTCCAAGGAGACTGCAGCGGTGGGAAGAGCGATGCAACTGCGGAATCTCTGCCGTTCCACATTGTCAGTCTCCTGTCCGCTTCCCAGTCTCGGCCGCCGCCTGCAAAGGACGCGTCCGGCGACCTGACTGCTGCAGACCATTTCCCGCCTTCCCTGTTGGCGTCGTCCGCACCTCGCCTGCCCAGCTGCAGAGACGCGAGGTCCCAGTCAGACGGCTGGACTATGAACTGCAGACCTAGCAGTAACAGTGAGCAAGCCCTTTTTTCAGAATGCACGAAAAAATCATGATTTTCTTTCGCAGATTGTGTCGGTTGTTGTGCAGACTTGCCCCCGCCGCAAGTTCTGTTCCAAATGCAGACTAGCACTCCTCTCTATCCTCCTCCTCCTTCTCCCTTTGTGTACCCTCCTCCTTCAGTGTTTCACGTTCACTATCAGCTACCAACGCAACCTGAGCAGCCGGTGACAACGGATCGGAATAAAAACTTATCGTCTTCTCCGCCGCCCCGGCGCTACCGCGCCAACTACACGCCCTCACAGCTACGCGCTCTTGAAGACGTGTTTGCAGAGAAACACTACGTGAACAAGGAAGAGAGATACAGGCTGTCGCTGGAGGTGGGTGTCACTGACAAACAAGTGAAAATGTGGTTTCAAAACAGACGGACAAAGATGAAGAAAGAGAGGTCACTCATGCATTAAATCTCTGTCTCAGTAACTTTTCTCCCTCTTTTACCAATGATGTCATTTATACTGAACTAGGCCTCAAGAACAGTATTATCACCTCATCTCATATTTGACACTAATTTGAAGACACCCAGACACCTCATCTGCAGTCGGCAGAGTTACTGTTTTGCTTTTGTCTCCTAGATTTCTCAGGCTTGAATTATTATCACCTCTCACCTCTTTCCCTCAACATCAGCAGCTTTATATCAACCCCAGCTTCAAATTCGCCATCAAAGTTTAAAGAAAGTATCTTTCATGTATAAAAATTGCAAAAAAGAGTGCAAGACTATTAAAAATCACGAAGACTTTACATAAAATTTCACACGTACAAAATAAGAAAACAAAAAGCACCAGTGAATTTTATGTCGTGGAAGCTGAACCTCATGAAATGTCCATGAGAGGATGATGGTGACTTGACGAGGGGGCGTGGCCAACTGTGGAACCGGTGCCAGGTGGGATGTGAGGTGCTGGAGGAAGGTGGTGGTGGGGGGCCAGCGAGGAACCAGCTGGAATTGTCCCGCCAAATTTTGAACTCTGACCTCCGGTACCACCGCTGCTGCTAATGGAGCGTCCGAGACTGGTGCCGGACCAGCCGCTGGCGACGGAGCTGGAGGTGGAGGCGAGGGAGGTGTCTGAGGGGAACCTCTGCATTATCCTCATCTGCTCCAGGAGCCGGCGCACCCACACCGCTATCACCTCCTCTCCCCCATCGTCATAGTGAAGAAGGAACGGGTGTTGCTGGGGGAAACGGAACAACAAAGAGGAAGGGTGCTATTAACTCTGATAAACTGTAAAACTTTCCAAGTGTTTATTAACCCTCGGATGTTTCTAGAAAAATCATAAAGAGGGATTATGAAAGCACTCGGGAGTCATTCTATTGTTGAGGTGAGTTTATTTAACCCTAATCTCACCAGGAGGGCAGTGATACCGGGTCTTGCCTTGGGTAGTTTCTGCATGCTGCGGTGAGAAAAAAAACAGCCACATAAAAGACGAGAAGGGGCGGCTAAGATAGAGATAATTTTCACCATTGCTGGGTGAATTCTATTAGAGATGGAGAGAAGTGCTCCAAAGAAAGTGTGGGGGGTTTCTGCAATTAAAACACAATTAATAGAGCATTGAACCAACTCCAGATAGTTGACCTACCTCGTTAACTATACACTGAAGAAGCTCAAATGGCTGCAGATTGAATACAACATCGGGAATAATAAGTTAGTCACATGATTTCAGGGCTAGGTCACATAACTCTAGAGCTTAGTCACATGACCTCAGAGCTATTCCTTACCACAAGACTTGAGGGTTTGGATCCTTCCTGCAGAAAGAATACAGACTCAGCAAAATTATTAGTAGCCACAATGAGACAACATTTTGTTATCAAAAACCACTACCATTAGCAGTGGGAGGGCACTGATAAACAAGGAGGTATAGACAGGCAGGTGTGTACTGTGGTTACACATTGCGAAATCTGTCCTGCCTAGCTGGGCGCATAGGGACCCTGGGGGTGTGGCTACCTCAAAAGTGTGGGTAAGGGGAGTGGGTGTGACTTACTGGCAGATAGGGGAATCTTCCAAGTGCCATCTGAGGTTTGATGGATGGAGGGAGGGAGAAAGGAGAGAGGGGATGAGATGGAATAAAAATATGGTGTGTGTCACCTCTAGAGTTGAAAGTCCCAAACTCCAGATCTCAGAATGGATTCCATATTCCCCGCCCAGGATCCGTTCCGGCTGCAAGACAAAAATCATATTAGTCACATGACTTTCGGGCTTGGTCACATGACTTTAGAGCTTTGGTCAGGTGACTCACAGCCATGTAAGCGTTGGTTCCGATGAAGGTCTTGGTGAGTGAGGTAAGCAGCTGGACGCTCACTCCAAAGTCACAGAGCTTCACACATCCCTGAGTGTTCACCAGCACGTTGGACGGCTTGATATCTGAGCACACAGAGAGACGCTTTTTAATTGAACCATTTATACGTCCACCAATTTCAAGTCCCACAATAATGCATACATAGCAAACTTATAATGATTAGAATACTCTGTGGCAAACATAAGGTCACTCAAACATTGATGCAAAGTGTTTCGAAACTCAATGATAATTTTACTTACCTCTGTGCATGATCTTCAAGCTCCAGAGGTAATTTAACCCCTTCACGACCTAACAATATAGGAGACAAAGAGTTAAAAAAATGACACAGGGAGGGTATATATAATTATACGTACGTACCCCAACGATAATTCTGCCAAGAACAGGTTCTGGAATAGCTCCGTAACCATCCAAACTACCACCGTCCATGTACTCCGCACATATCGATATTCTGGAAATAATGATGACATCATTACTTAATAACTATGACATCACTGAAGGGTTTGTAAATAAGGACGAAATCGTCACCAGACATTGTTGAAGGGTCTGTTAATAAATGATGATTAATACCTGTTTTCGGCGAAGAAGGCACCGTAAAAGCCAATGATGTAGCTAGAATCACACTGTGGGGAGAGAGGAGGAGAGAGGAGGAGAGAGAAGGGGAGAAAGCATTGGTGGTATATAGTAGTGACAGAGGGAGAGAGGGGGAAGGCGAGAAAGGGAAGAAGAAGAGGATGGAGAGGAGGAAGGACAGAGGATGGAGGAGGAGGAAGAGATGGGAGGTAGGACACACCTTGTGAAGGATGTCCAGTTCTGCCATAATCTGTCTCTGCTCTTCTTGTGTGGCGTCCAATGCGATCACCTTCACCGCCATTATCACCTTGGATGGCTGGTGGAAAGTTCTGGAAGAAACCAGTTTTAAAACCCGGTCGGACGAACCACCAACAGGTTTCTAACCTGTACACAGTGCCTCCGTTTCCGTGACCGAGTATCTCCAGATACTGCAAGTCTTGTCTGGTGATCTGGTGGTGGAGGAATCACATGACTTGGTGTTTGAGATCACATGATGTCATGTGATCCGGTACCTGTCCCTCTGAGATGAGTTTGACCAGCGCCGTCTTCTCGTTGGCTCTTCTGAAACTCCCACTTCTGCTGTGCATGCTCTCACTGCACAAGGATATTTAAAAAAAGACAAAAGGACCCTCCTCCTTAAATATACACCAGTAGACACCTCTGTATAAAGGACACTTGGTTCTGCCCTCACAATAGTGAAATAATTATCACGAAGACACTTTCAATGTACCCCAAGGTGCGCCTTATTCACTGTAGCTAGGAACTGGTTGTGAACATCAAGTGAGGAAGGATACAGATATCACTTGAAAGAGGGAACTCTGGAAAGGGAGGAGATGGTCACCTGCTGCTAGGGTTAGATTTGCCAGCAGAAGTAAGTGGAGCTCTGGTGTTTACTTCCAAGTTGAGTTTATTCTTCTTTTTCTTGGCTTTGGAGAGAGGGGAGAGAAATCGAAGTGAAATTACGTGTACAATACACCGACAGTAGATTGAGCACTAGAATGGACTACAGAAGAGACAGTAGACTGGCAGTTGAATGAGCAGTAGACCATCCATGAACGAGTCGATAAAACATTCACGAAATTTTCATCCAAACCTTTAGGATATATACTGAGAGGGTGCGATCTGCCCGAGTGCCTGTTCCTCCAGTGACACTGTACACAAAAACAAACAATAACAACAACAAACAACAAAGAAACAAAAAACTCACAAACGATATCATTGCCGTCAGTTCTTCGTCGCTGCACACTGTGATTCTATCTCCATCTTCGTCTTCGTCTTTTCAACAAACAAAAACACAAACAAATTGTTAATTGTTGTTGTTTTGCTATTTCAAAATGGCTCACATTCGAAGGCAGTAGGAAGTGGATTCAATGCAGGCATGACTTGAGCCAGGACATCCTGTTGTAATTAATAATAATTATAATAATCTCGATAATCTGTGGTATGTAGCTAAATATGCATGCCCCTACTATCAAGACCCCATAATATACCGACTAAAAACCAAGTACATAATACCTATGACTAGGACAAATTGTAGGTCTAATATCGCTATATAGTCCGGTGACGTTCTCCGTAGAACACAGAGGTTTCGGTTGTCCCTAGCGAGTGGCCGGCTGGGAGGCGTGCGCGCGTTTCTGTCGCCAGCTCACCAGAACTGTTCTGAAGCTGACTTCCAGCGGCAGCACCCATTCCTTGCCGTCTATCCTTACCACCGCGGGAGGTACAGAGTTAGCCATAGAGCTCCACGTCCTCTCCGTCGCGGGGGCTTGTTTGTGTTCAATATTACAGGGATTTCGCTAAATATAAATACGGTCACACGTGTGTTTGGGTCAAAAGGTCGAATGGCTCTTCAGCGCATCCGTAGCTTTGCCTTTTCTTTCGTCCCCAAACATTGGCACAGATTGATTCTCACTCGCCAACTAAGACTGTGGGTTCCTCCTACATCCCCTGAACTCCTTCCAGATGTCGTGAAGGGGGCGGTAAGGGCGTCCAATGCGCGCGGAGATCAGTTATTTGTGTGTGATTGCCCCAGGTAACCAAGGTGACCAGGGGTGTCGGGTTCAGCGTTGGCTACTCTGACTCCAGCCCGTTGCTGTGGTTCTGGGGGGAAGACCCTCCAATCAGTGGAGGGGGGCGAGGGATGCTGGAGGAAGTTTCTTTACCAAGGGGTCAGCTCGTGAAGCAAGTGTCTGTGGGGAGAAGACATGTTGTGGTTCTCACCACCAGTGGTGAAGGTAAGCATTGCCTCGTTCAAAAATTGCCACCATCCTTTCCTTCTTGACCTATTTAGTATTTTCAATGGGGTTAAACTGCTTTGGACAGTGTGGCTTTCCCCTCTCCCCCTCTCCCTCCTCACCTGGCAATCTTCTTCCTCTACAACCTCTCCACACACCTTCCCCTGTTGTCAAGGTATATACACACCGCCAACCAGAGGTCAAAGTAACTAATTAAGATTTCTTCATATTTTCGGAGAAAAAATCTTGCCGTGCAACTTTAATGCTGTAATGGTATGTATTACAGGTGTGTTGTGGGTTAGACCACACCCACTTTCTCACCAGTGAGGGGCTTCTTTACAGCTGTGGCTGGTCAGATGATGGACAAACAGGTTTGAAACCCGTTTTTCTCCCTCCTTTTCTCCTCTGCCGTAATATTATTATGTTGTTGTTAGAGTGGTTTGTTTACAGGGACAGGTTGCCGTGGTAGTTTGGCCACACCCACCAGAGTGGCAGGTGATGTAATGACAGAGAGGGTGAGAGACGTTCAATGTTGTGCCGACACCTCTCTGGCCATTACTGGTGAGGCACAATTTGATAGAGGGAGACAAAGATATGATGTCATAATGACATAATTGCACAACAAGTCTTGTGCAACGTCAATTACCTGTGGGAATGACATAATCACAAAATTAAATTTGGCATGCTCAGTTTTCTCACGCTCATCTTTACCACCGTACATTTTAATGTTGCTCTGCAGAGTCGTCTGGTGGAATCTATGGCTGGGGGAACAACGAGTACAGGCAGCTACACATAGAGTCCAGTGACATGCAGGTCCAATTATAGATAGTGGGTTGTTAAAAGTTCTGTTTTCGATGCCTCCTTGATTTCGACTTGATTTCCTGTTCGTACTTCACCCAGATATGATGTATGCTTAGACGTGTGTCTGTCCTGTGCTGTAAAAATGCAGGTTTTCGAGCCGTGGAAAGTGAACCTACTCCCCAACCAATCAGACGCCGGGGAGGTGGTTGCCATGACAATAGGCTCCTCCTTCTCGGCAACGTTGACCGAACGTGGTGATATCTACGTGGCGGGGCGATTGGGAGGAAGAGAGAAGGGAGGGGAGGGGTGGGGCTTACTCCATGACTCGGGGAGTAGGAGCAACGAGGAGGTAGTTGATGTGAAGGCTGGACTGCACTACCTGGCCGCTCTAGTGAGGGAGGGCAAAGGTCACCAGCGATTGCTTCTCTGGGGTCGACATAGCACCAAAACTCCACCTTTGGCTGATCCACATGAGGTGTGTGTATACACCAGACATACAGTCATATCTGTGTACATTGAATTACCCCTGGAGTTCAGAATATAGAGTCCACTGCAGCTGCACATTGCTATAGTGCATGCAGTATCATTGACAGATATCAGTGAGCCATGTATAAATTTATCCGCCCAAACACCGTCTTCCCCTTTTGCCAGATGGAGCTACCGTCTTCCCATCCTGAGCTGGGACGCCGGTCCTCTTGACCTCTGTTTCGTGATGGAATGACATAATTATGACATCATACCGAATCAACCAATCACATCTCAGATTCATTAATTATTAACACACGCCAGAGTTATAGATTTCTTACGAATGAGATTGTTTATTTTCTGGACAAGTTGAGGTTCATTGTCTAGCAACTGTGCTCCTGGCTGGAACTCAAACCGGTTTCCAACCAGTTTTACGAGTTTGTCGTGCGGCAATTGCGACAGTGACAGTGCCAACAAATCTGTGTATTAAAGAAAACAAATTGTGCGCTGTAATTGATTATGGCAGTGCAAGTAAAGTTCTGAAAAAAGACCCTCGGAATTGGCCTGAATCAGGTGCTAAGGAGAGAGAGGAGAGGAGGGGGAGGAGAGAGAGAGGAGAGGAGAGAGGGAGGGACCTTTCCAGCGGAGAGTCATTTCCATGAGCTGTTTCTGGCCTATTTCCCTGCTGCCAATGGACATGCCCACTTTTAAAGGGTTAAACCCTATTGTCTGTGGGATTAATGAGTCACTGGGAGGAGGCGGCTGGGGTACGATGTATTCTGATTGGTTGTTGCCAGGCAACTGCTGCAGCATCTCAATGATGTAATCCTGTGAAAATGTACAATGCAGCTTCCTTGGTTGCCATGACTACTAACCCCAACCTTTCTAGCTTGAAGCCATTGATAGATGTAGCGAAGTGATTCTTGGGCTGAAAATTATAGATGTTGAAATGTTGAATAAGATTACACAATATTCACCTTGAGGAGAGTTCTCGAGCACATCTGCAACAACTTCATGTCCTAATTCCTTGTCGTCTGGAATGGAATCGGGACTGGATCCAGAGAGAGTGGAACCAAACGACTGCAGTCGCTTCTTAATGAGGGGCAGCCCCTCCTTTATTTCCTCGCATATGTGAGGAGGAAAAGCTGGGAGGGAGGGAGAAGTGAGAGGGAGAAGTGAGGCAGGATGAGAAATAGTAATCAGTCAGTTCTGAAACGTTACCATAACATGATGTGGTATATAAGCAGACGTATAATATAATAGGTCTGTCATTCGCGCCCATAAAATAGTTATTTTTTGCAAACGACATCTTGAGATATAATTATAGCAAAGTGTCTTCAGTACACTGAAAGTCCTCTTACAATCATTTCGGAATTTTTAGAGCAGAAAATGAGGAATTTAGGAAGGATAATTAGGTGAGCATATCACCTGTCAACAGAAATCCTGCCTAATTCGAGCCTGGGACAGTTTATCATCTGAAACATTCAGTTTCGATTTGAAGTCTGTTACCATATGCATAGAGTGTTAATGTGTTGCACTTGGTGCACCAATTAAGACTGAAAGTTCAGGTATGTCGTAGCAATTCACCAAAGGGTGTCTCATTTTTCATACTGAATGGTGGTGCGCTTTGAGTGTTTTCGTCTGAAATGTTTCAACTTTTCCACACCTCCCACACCTCCCTGTGTGTTCTGTTCTCTCTGCACTGTCTAACCCTCGGATGGCTTGCCAACGCTCATCCCACGGAATGCCGGGTTGGCTATTGTCCTCACACAAGTGGCAAACTAAGTGAATTATCACTCGGACAACGATAAACACTTTTGAAATGACAATTCTATACCTGCCAAGGCATTTCTATTGATGCCAGGCGGTAAAGAATGTTAATTGGTCGAAATTACGACATTCGGTCGAGACCGCATGTTGTTTACAGGTATGCGGCGGGTAAGAGTTATCGATTCACGGTCAATTGTCGCCCGGATTTTTCCCATCTCCACGCCGCATTCGAGCCTTTATCTGGTTTTGGCAGCGGTTTTCAGGCAGCTTCTACTTTCCCTCCCTCCCTCCCTCCTCCTACACATCTACTGTTGCAAACTGTCAACACCTCTTTGGATGTCTCAACAACTTGGTAGCGAGGTAGAAAGGCAATGCAAGGCAAACAAGTCAACTACCATGTACGACACATAGAGAAAGGTATATAGAACGCATCAACACGATGCCCATGTAACAATAGACCATGTGACATGCACAGGATTAGCTACGAGACACCTTATACAGCTGAAAACTCTGAATAAGGGACACCTTGAAATTGTCCTATATTCAGAGGTGTTCTTTATTTAGAACACACTCACGTATTAGTATGTGGAAGACCTAACGTAAAGGTAGAGGTCCTTTATTTTGATATTTTGACGTATACATTACTGATTTTAGAGGATTTTAGGACCCGTGTGTTTGGTCCTCGTTTTTCTACTTAGTGTCCGCAATAACAGATAGTTTGTTTACGAGGGTAAACAGTCATTTTCACTTTGGGTGTTGTGTTGATAATGTTAATTGACCATTACCGCTAATGCAGTTATGTGTAGTTTGTGAGGTATATACATCATAATACCCTAAAAACACACTATAATATATCCTCCAAGTATTCTACCACAGTTGGGATGCACAACAGCAGAGACAAAGAGCTAAAAACTTACCCGAAGAGTGAACTTCCGGGGTACTTAATTTCTGAAAAACGACAGAAAATTCGTGTAGCCTGTTTTTTCACAGCAACTTTAGGCCCTCACTTTCCCCCTAGCCACCAGTACAGATGTGACTAACTAACTAATAATGTCGCAATAGGAAATCCTCTGAGGGTGTTCTGATTTGAGCAGAAAAGTTGGTCCATGTGAGTCTCGAACTCACGACCTTGGCGTTATCAGCACCACGCTCTACCGACTGAGCTAATGGACCTCACTGGGTGTAGGTGTACATGTGAGATCCCCATTCCCTTTCGTTTATGAGAGGTTAATACAGATTTGCTTCGGGTCTTTAAACCAGCAGCATGCCTCTAGGTGTGCAATAACTAATATCTAAGCCCCCTTGTAAGTGATAAACGTACGTCTATGGTTTGTATCGGCTCCATTGAGGGCCCAAGAAACGAGGGAGAGAGAGAAGGAGAATTGTGTTTGGAGAAGAGGAGGGAGGGAGGAGGGAAGGGGAGAGGAGATCCAGGGGGCGATTATGGAGCCTATTGCCTGTGGAGAGGGAGAGAGAGAAGTAACAGAGAGGAAGTGTGGGTGTGGAAAGGACACGAGGGAGAAGGGGAGGAGAGAAAGGGGGAGGGAGTGTGGGAGTCAGGAAGGATTGGTGATCTAAGCTTTCTCCTTTACCGCACTCCCTCTCTCCCTCTCTCTCTCCCTCCCTCTCTCCCTCTAAGAAAACACACAATGTGGACGAACGAAAACACCAGTGCAATTCACGTCCATGCACTGTAAACAAAATCGGGGTTCAGTCACGGCACACCGGCAGGAATTACTGCTACTAAGTGTGCCCTGAATCAACACACATCCTCCCCCCTCTGGCCCCTTTCTTCCACCCGTATCTGTGTATGTGTTTCTCTAAAGGAGGCTACGTACACATGCACAATTGCCGGGAAATGGCCCTTCACACGAGAACGTGTGTACGGACAGAGGAAGAGCGAGGGAGGGCGGAATTCCACAATCTCCGAGATGAAACATTGTGTGCGAGCGCTGCGGTATACACACAAAGGCTGTTGTAGTTGATTAGAAAACCAATGTGCCCACATGAACAAAAGCAAGCTACCCACGCCCCGTGTAAAAGACAGTGTACTGTTGTGGCAGTGCGAATAGTGAACAGAATGTACTGGTAATGTCATTGGATTAACTGCGTGTTGTTTTTGGGAAATTGCCGAAATTTGTGCACACACACAATTTGCTAAAGAGGCCCGAGTTATCCATTAGGTCCGGAGCCAACAAACACTAATGAAAGATGCAAAAAGGCGTACGAGTTTAACAGAAAGTGCCGTTGAAAATGTAGACAATTTGTACAATATCAACAGGGTCTTGTAATCGTACAAGCGTTGCTGTAGAGACGAAGGTTAGGTGATTACAATAAACACAACGGCAAATACAAGAAGAACAGAAACGACGACATGGGTTGTAGCAACATGTACATCTCTGTACATGGACTTGTAGCAACATGTACATCTCTGTACAAGGACTTGTAGCAACATGTACATCTCTGTACAAGGACTTGTGGCAACATGTACATCTCTGTACAAGGACTTGTAGCAGAGAAACATGCGTTTGATCCTACAAACTGCCCTCACTTACCCCCTGGCACACGGGGTTTACTTTTCTACTACTCCAATAGTGATATTTGTGAAAACCTGTCAGAGAAAATCAGGTTCAATTTTTAGTACACTTAGATTACCATACCGTCTGGTGGAAAATTTTGTTCCTTGCCATGCCGACAACAATACAGTTGAATGAGGGTATTATGTACTTGATGTACAGTACTCCTTACTATATTGGGATTGGTGCACATACTTACATACCTAGGAAGCATCATAGATGTATGTAGGGATGGTAGGGTTTTTCTTTAACATAAGGCTTGAATAACCATGGTTATAGTACCCAGCATCATAGATGCACGAGGAGCTCGTGTTACAAGTTACCGATCCACCTGCTGTGAGTAGTACAGCAGTTAGTGATAATCACAAACAAACACATGTGGCTTTACACACACACACGCACACCTCTGCCAGTTTCGCTCCAGTTTCCACGCCGCTACTACCTGAAAGAGAAAAAAGTAGAGGTTGACACATGAGATTGCACAGCATACTACCCGGTGCACCATTATCTAATTTCACATTTAGCACGTGGTGTGTGTGCAGCTGAAGGAAATCAGTCTCCCCACAACCGAAAGACAAATGGTGTAAGTATACACAGACGCACTGCACTGGTCTTGCACGCCAATTGTAAATTGTTTTCGCCAAACTTAAATTCAACATGAGATCACTTGGAAGGCACAAACAACATCGATTACTATACGAGTTAGTATTAATGTTATTACAAGGTGTGCAATAACCAGTTTCGGTTGGCATGCTCGGTACATTTGGCAGTACGTGGAGCCAGACGGTGAACGGAGCACAATTTTGGAAACGGTGCCCTAATCGCTTTTGTTTACATTGGCTTTCCCAGGGTTGAGCGGGTGTCAAAATCCGTGCTTTGTGCGTGGTTGGATGGTGGCTGTTTTCCCCCCAATGCGTTTGTCTAATACTTTCACATCTGCATTCACTTGTTGATCTAACCTCTTTAGAGCGTTATAATTTAGTGCAATGGTAAGTTAACTAAGAGCGTAAGTCCGTGTAAGAGAAGTATGTATATATTACATGTACCCATAATACCTGGTGGCATGTGTGAGAGGGCAAAGGTTACGGGAGGAGGTAGTTGAGTGAGGACACACTCTAACACGTCCAAAAGTTTCAGAATGTGGTCTGGTGATGAAGAGAGGGAGGAGAGGGAGGAGAGAGAGAGGGGGGGGAACATCGTATGGTTGATTGAGATCTGACACACCTGAAACTTTCGTAACACGAGAAGAGTCTGTTGACACGGAACAGAAATCAGTGGTAGTTTCGCTAGTCGACGTTCTCTCGCTGCCGCATAGCTCGCCGGCGACTCCCACAACCCACCAGGCCACACACCTGATTCAGAAAAAGAGGTGAAAACCAGACGACACGTCTGATAGGGATACGATGAAAAGAGAAAAAAACGGCGATCCCGTGTGATGCCCCATCTCAAGGACAGAGAGCTGAAAGCTGGGGCTCTCAGCCGTACAAATTGAGTCCGAAAGGGCGCAAATGATGCCCTCCATTTACTCACCTCTGTAGAGTTTCTTTCACGGCGTGTCCCAGCCACTCAGCGCGACACACCATCTGCAAAAACAGTCAGACGCGCACGGAAGAAGTCCGTGGTGAAAAAACACCACCGACAAATTTCCCCCATTGTGCCAGCGTTTTCCGCCGCTCGTATTAACACAAGTGTTAAACATACCTGAAAATTGTCTTCTGGAGTGTCCTCCGTTGTCCTGCAAAGAGCGTATGTACACCGAAATCTGGTTTCAGTCGTTCGTTCAAACACGACCGCTACATTTCTACATTCTAGGCGATTGACAATGAATATGCAGCAAATGGCACACTACATGTCCATTAATGCTCTCCTTCTTTTATCCTTTTCCGATTGTCTTGACTGTAGATATTTGCACTTAGGCTCTAGCTAGAGCAGACGATCACTCACCCCCCTGCTTCCCCTATAGGTTTTTACATGCATTGACTTTTGGGAGTTAATGTGTGCAAGTGGTCGGCAAGTCCCCCCTCCCCTCCCTCTCCTTCTAGCTACCTAATGTAACCTACCCTTTACTCCGGTTGAGAAGTGAGATGGTCTCGGCAAGCAGTCTTGGTTCACCCATACAATGAGACAAAACTCGAAAGACGTGATCCACGAATATTTCATCAGAGTCTTCAGAGGTTTCAGTTGGCCCCCGCCCTTTCCGGATTTGTTTGTGTGTTGTCGCCATGGAGATCAGAAGAAACGGGATTCTTTCTCGTCTAAGCAGAAACTAAAAAAAACGGATGAATACACATTTCCAAAGGTTGTTTTCTTACTTTTATGAGTAGATGCCAGGATGGGTATGGGAATGAGACGAAATTTTTGAAAATTCGAACAGCATCATCTGTAATTCCATTGGACGTTGCCTGGATACCAGAGTGGGTCAGGTCGACGTATTGCAGCCATTGTGGGTGTGTTTTGTGGGAGTGGTGAGGGGGTGGAGAAATGGGTGTGGCTTCGAGAGAGGTGGACAGGAGTGAGAGGGGAGAAGTGACGACGGAGAGTGTGTGGAGGAGCGACAGGCAGCTGCTAGCGAGCACGGGGATATAGGAGGGGGAGGAGGGGGATGGGGAGGAGACGTATGGCAGAAAGTTTTCCACCGCTAGAAGCACAAATAAAATATCAGCCCTGAAAGAAAGAAAATACGGGTTGAAAATGAAAACCAAACTCATATTATTGCACCCTGAAAAACAAAGACCGGGACAACATTCGCAGTCAAGGCGCACTGGACCAGGAAAAACATTGCACGCACGGCTGTTGGATAGATACAGAAACTGGTGAAATATGCCTACGCACACACAAATATCACCAGCGCTACTTTCATTCTCGCGGAAAACTATACGCCTACCCCCACTCACCCACAAGACCATGCTCTTACTTGACCCGTTTCCCTACATGTACTGTATCACTAACAGCAGTGAAAAACAGATGTAAACAGGCATTAGGTTGACGGCTGGGAGTAAGGCAAGAAGTGCACCTCCCACGATCGAGAAACCACGTGTGACGTACATACACATCAGATTCTCTCTCCCTCTCTCTCTTTGTCTGCCTCTCGTGCCAACACACACACACAAATGCAGCTGAATTGGTATTCAGTGAGGGTATTAAGTACTGTGGGGAGGAGTATAATTATAGGAAAGCCTCACTGTGGACAAGATGCCAACGTGAGCGTGTGCAAGTGAACATGAATGGAAGAGTGGGGGCGGCTTTTTCGGGTTGAAAGACAAGAAATATGCAATTACGACTTCACATCAACTTGCTCCCTTTACACCAGTGTTTTCAATGCATGTGTTCGTACGTACGTGCGTGTGACCACACAGTGTTCAGATGGCTTGTCGAGGTCGTCTTTGTTAGAGCTAATTGGATTAATCCGGCCTACCTACTGTTATGCATTCCCTCCCTCCCTCCCTCCTTCGTGAGTAGCCCATCAATGAAAAGACAGACATGGACTCTCTCAATGGGAACCTATGGGAAAACAAACCAGGGATCTATTCTTGGAACACAGACCTCGACCTGATTAGCAATACAACCCCCATCACACGTGCACACACACACACTTGCACACACACTCAACCCTGTCACTCTGTTACCTTCTTTCTCCTTATTTCCCTTCCTTATGTTTCTTCACCATCACACGTGCACACACACACACACACACACTCACCTCAGTTGTCCAGTTCTTCCAAAGGAAGGTGTGACTTGCGCGTAACGGTGACCGAGAAAGGCAACCGAGTCACAGAGCACGTCTCGCAGAATTCTCACCATCACCCTTCCTCCCCCTCCTCCCCCTCCACCCACCTCCCACAGGTCGCCACGGAGACCACATAGGTGGTAGTGCCACATTTGAAGCGAGAGGGAGCACCTTTCGCCCTATACAGTCACGTTTGCGTGCATGCGTTCGTGACACACCAGTTTCAGAAATGTTCAAACTTTCTTTCGGAAACCATTATGTATGTAAACACGATGATTGCAGGAAACACTATAATATATGTTCTAACAGTGTGTTTAAGACCCCCAAACCACAGCCAAGGCATATATACAAACATTTATTTGGGTCTTTCAACATAGAAAATGAAGGTTTTTTTTATTGGATTCACAGAAAAAACGGTCTATTTACAGACGTGTAATAGAATCAAGTGCACACACTACATATGTATGTGGACCAGATTCTCGGAAAATGTCGTGATGGTGCTAATTGCCGTGATCACTTGCCAGGACTTACAAAAACACAATCCCATCAGGACACATTGTGTCGTTACAACAAGAAGATATTGGGTAGCCGTAGCAACCTAGATGTAAATCGAAGCAGACAGCACGGAAATAATATTCTACAAAATTTCAACCATCGAGGAATCACAGTTCTTCTCAAAGTATACAAGGAAGAAAGAATTAAAGGGAACATGATACCAACATTATCGACAGGAAAACTACAAGCGAGGTAACCAGAAAAACATGATTTGAGGTGATAACCAGGACAGGGGTGAACAGAGGCTACGAGATTGGTTTGTAGTCGGGGACACAATCCTGAGATGAACCAACACCTCGCCCTTGACCACAGACTACCGGCTCCACCTCAAATGTACCATTCTCTGCATCGGTTCCACAGACCACAAGAATAATGCGTGTAAAACACAGTGTTGTGCTACAACTGTAGTCGATACGCACTTTCCTTGCGTCGATTTAATATAACTTTGCACGGTCATAATAGTGCCGTGCTCAGACTTTATTACAAGATTGGCTCTTTTATAATGTGGGGGGTACTGCTTTTAACCGATGCACGGAGGAAAAAATACCAGGACCACTTTGTTTTATGGTGGGGCCGTGAAATAGAAGACACGCCTGTGTGTGTGTGTGTGTGGTGTGTGTGTGTGTGTGTGTGTGTGTGTGTGTGTGTGTGTGTGACCACTTGAGAATGTGTGTGTACCTGCGGTTGCTAAGGAACTTGTGTGTTTGCAGGGGGCTTGAATTACGAATGGAACTTTGATAGCTAAGGCTTCCTCGGGTAATCAATCCCATGCCATTAATGACCATATTTGTGTCCACTCGTAATTCCGTTGTTGACAAGATTATCCCACAATGGGATATGTGTGTACGTTCATGTGCAAGGCAGTCGATGACACGCGCGTGACGTTTTCAAGCCTTTGGGAAAAATCACGCTGCCGAGGTATACGTAAAATGCTTTTTAAAATCCGACACATGCTGTAAAATTCGATGGTTGTTGTTTGCACAGACCTCGAGGTAGGGTTGAGGTTGGTTCCAATCTCCGGCGTCCGAGTCCTGGAGAATGGAGTAGCGGAGGAGACTGGTGTGGTGGGAAATGACGTGGGTTCCGAGGGTGTCTGCAAACTGCGTGACTTCTTCCAGTAGACTAAAGAACAGTAGCCCACTGTGCAGTGTGTGTGTGTGTGTGTGTGCGTGCGTGCGTGTGTGTGTGTGTGTGTGTGTTCACATTTGGAGTTGGAGAGAAGGAAAGAATGGTTTTATGGAGTAAAAAATGCCGGAAAAGTGATACAGAAACAATTTCGTTGGCCACAAATGTTTTTTCGCGTGGTTAGACAAACGAACTTTTCCACGGGCGAATATGCCCAAAAGTGTAGCTACATTTCACACATTCACATAAGGTCATAATGGTTGTTAATGGGAGTGCCACAGTCACAACATCAGCCATTCAAAGTCGATGAAATCCCTCTTCGACAGAATACCGACACATTAGTGGTCATAGCAACAAAAATGTTAGGCAGCAAAATCGGGCGTGACAGCTGCCTTCTCTCACTGCGTATCCTCACCCTGGCCTTCTTCTTTCCCCCGTTACCTGCTATCAAATACCTAACCGGGTATTCCTCGTGGCAATTAATTAATTTGTTTGTGGAAGCCACGCAAACGGTGTATACAGTTGTACAGTGTGTGCATTTTTGACGAGCGGTTGCTCATGAATTGGCCATTAGCGCAAGCTGAAGTGGCAGAGTGGGTGGTAGGCTGGTCCGAACGTGGAATGTCTTGATTTCACAGAGATTTCGTGGACGGCTACGATCACGTCTCAGATGGTGTACATAGTTGTCAACAGAATGCACACACTAATTGCAGTGCCCCTGTCATTATTGGCTGTCATTATTGGCTGTCAGAACTTAGCAAAAACAGTTCACTCATATAAACGTAGGTTTAGCACGCAAGTCTGCATGTACATACATACATACATACAATCGGAGCATACAAGAATTACGGTCTTAAAATCTCTCGTTGAAAACTTACTAATTCCCTGATGGGTTGAGTATGGACTGGAGACAGGTGAGCATGGAATGGAGACAGATAGCGGAATTGATCGCAACGTACCACAACCTTGGAGGAGCGCATTTGGGTACCAGCTCAACAACCTGAAACAGGGGACAAAATCAACGGTCGTAACATGATTCCACAGGTGTTCTGCCTAGCTCATACTGGTAGCATTGTCACGTTGCATATGGATATAATGACCTCGGAAAAGTTGTACGATATAGGCTCTTTGCCGAAAGAGAAAAAGTTTTTACTGAAAGAGAAATAACTAGGAATTTGGTGACCTGGGAGAGGTTTTTCAAGTGAAGGTTGGCCATTCGCAGAATGGTCTCGAGACAGGATCTGCGCACCGTCCCCACTCTGTTCCACGGAACGAGAACGGAACCAAACAGAAAGAGAGATGAATCCAGATAGCTCCCGCTCTGAGGGGCAGGGGAAAAGGAGAGAAGCACTTGTTTCACATTCACAATCGGACGCTGTTGCCCGCGCGACGCGATTTGCACCGCACGTACAAACACCGGGATACACAGTGTGGGAATTCACTACACATTCCTGACACTACTCAGGTCAAGTCACCGTGAAACCCCCCGAGCCCCTTTATTACTCTCACCACTCATTACAGGAGGCCCGAAGATCCAAACACAATATCATACATGTGGTGTTGCATTGCAGTATTGTATGACGCACCCCCCCTATGCTTTAGAGACCTTAGTTTGAGGTTGCTATTACACCCGTACTATGGACTATAGCTATGGGAAGTAGTACCGTGAATCCACATGCTTCATTCATTTCCTGAATGCCTCAAATTAAACACTGGTGGCAACTCTCCGTTTTCCTTTATTCCCGAGAAGTTCTCACCCACTCTGGAAGACACGGGTACATTTGCACTATCAAATGTCGTGCATTTGCACCCGTCTCAAGCTGCGTTTGATGGCCAGTCACTCGTTTGTTCACGCACCAAAACCATTTTGTATACACAGAATCAACCACTCTCTTCAGTCAGAGCTTCAGTCGCTCCATAATTGAGAGTGCAGATTACACACAAACCCAAGTGCTTACGTGTTTAATAAATTCACCCTCACCTACACAGAGCTATTGAAGTTTTAGAGAAAATTAACACGAGATCTTTTGTGTGTCCTTGCAGGCTAGCTGGTAATTATAAAGAGGAAACACTCCGCCACTAGCTCGCAGCTCAAAAGCATGAATAGGACTCTTTGAATGAACACACAGCGATATCGCTTTCAATTAGCCACCTACAGAGGTTTGGGTGACTGTTTCTTTGAGTGACGCTCAAGTTTGGGTAGTTTGATCGTCTGGATTTGTGGGTCACGTTACGCACACATGGAACACACCGTCTACTTGTGAGGCAGATTTGCAACTCAATACTCCTTTGTCTGCGAGGATTACTGCGTGTTACAACAAGTGCTACGCCGCATGATAAAAAAACATGTTACTGTTTATTCTTCCCTCCGGGCGTGTTGGAACACTTTGTCCATTTAGAAAATCTCGTTTTGTTGATTTTTAGAGATTTTAGTGCATCGTTTGTACACAGATATTGATAGACCCACCTTTAGAATTAGTCCGGTGCCATCTTTATTTATGGTTGGGATCTCCGGAGAATTTTGCAATGTGTCCTTATCGCTATTCCACCACTGTTGATAAACAGCGTGCAGGGTTTGTGGAAAGGAGCGAGATAATGTAATGGCGAGTTTATTTGAGGCGTTTTGACACAGAAATTCTGTGTGGGACGTTGGTGCAGTCGTGTCTTGTGCAACTTCGTGAATTGTGACTAGTAGGACTAGGTGCTCGAGACATCTGCACCAAATAGTGTGCACCTCGTCGCCTCGAGTCCCGTCCGAAATCGGGTCGACCCGATCCGCAAACCGGTCGATGTGAGCCGACCAGAAACGCTCCACGAACTGTAGCAGAAATCGGCTTTCCCGTCCGTTCAGCCAACACACGCAGCTGCGCCCTGCGGCCAGCGCGGTCGCCAGGAGCTGGCAACAGACGGCCGCGAAATGGCGACACTCGCAGACCAAACTCAGCAGTGTTTGCCGCCGTTCCTCGCCAACATCTCGGACAGTCTCCCGACACAGCTGCCAAACTGACTCCCACCTCTCCCCCACCCTTTTCTCCCACCACTCCGGCCCCTCTCCCACTCCCCTACCACCTCGTTCAGGCTCCCTCTCGTCGCACGTGGGATGGCGGCACTTTTCCAGCGCCAGGTGCAGCTGTTCAAGAAGGCCCGCTAGCAGCTCCTCGCTCGCCGTTTCCCCGCCTCTCTCCCGACTTAGCCGCTCGAGTACCACGCACGTTCCACAGAGGTAGAGCGTTCCATCCTCGCCAACAGAAGAAACCACTAGCCTTAGCAGGTCTCCTAGCTGCTTTGCAACCGCCATTACGATACGAGCCCCGCCCACGATGTGAGCTCTGGTGTGTCGTAGCGCATGCGCTAGTTGTCTTAGCGCATGCGTTTACCCGCGCCGCGCGGGGACCACACACGCGCATTGATATCAAAAACGGGTGGAATTTTATTGCAGCGAGGCCCAGGTGTTTTTGCAAGCCGCATATTTAATCGGCTTTTGTTATAGTACATCGTCTATTGGATATCGTAAAAGCGACGGATTCTATCGCCGCAGTAAAAATCCGCAAGGAGGCCCCTCGCCTTCAGAAAGTGTGATCATCAGCTGGATTCGGAGGATATCGCGGAGAGGAAAAAAAACTGCAGGAAGGCGAAAGAGTCCGTGGCAGAGAGCAAGCTAAACAAACCGAGAACAAAGGTGAGCGCCTGTGTGCGCGTTTGCGGGCACCGCTGCTCAGGCGGTCACCTGCATTGTTCTGCACCAGGGGAAGAACGGAGAAAGCTACGGAGAGAGACTAGCTACGTAGCTACCAGCGACGTTCGTTTGCTGCGCCGTTCGGTACAAGTGCGCCCAAGCTAAGTGGAGAGCTCTCCGAGCTGTCTCGCCATGCTAGCAAACTAACTAGCGACTTTGTTTCAGAGAAGACGACAGCGTGCCTGACGCCTAATGGACGCGTGCCTGCCTGCAGCACGCGAAGTCGTAATGTTGTTTCATGAAACGAAGCAGCAGCATGCATGATGTTGCTAGTCCAGCTCGCTAGAGCTCAGGCGAAAATATCTAGCTAGAAAGTAGACTTTGCTGCGAGCATGCTGCAAAACAGAAACAAACGGACTCGCTACATGTCTTCGTTCATTCGCATGCAGATCTACCAGCTAAAACAGTATGTGCGATATCACGTCTCCATGCAAATGTTCAGAGAGGATTCAATAGCTATACACTAGCAAGGGATGTCCTAGCAAGCACTTTGCGTTTCTTTCAGCTGCTTTCCGCGTGTCCTCTAGCGCAACCATAATCTTTATGTGGCCAATTATACATTTCACAGCTTTTTTCTTTTTTGCAACCTTCTTTTGCAGGAGAAGGCGTATTGCAGCTGCCCACTAGCACCCCTGTCCCACTGATTGCTATGCTGGACCGAGGAGTCCTGACAATGAACGGCGCCCGAGCAGCAGGACAGCGATCACCACCACCTTCCGAAGACATCACTGAAGCCTCCGACCTCCTGTCTAACCCATCGTATGACATAATCACGGAGGACGTGGGCCGGTTTACAACTCAGTACTACCACACGGTGGAGCCCTCTGAGGGTATCCTCAGTCCCAAAGACGGTGCTGGGTCGAGCTCGGACTCCTCCAGCAGCGGGCGAAGCAAAACTTCTTCCACCTCGTCCGACGAAGGCGGGCACCATCATCGAAAGAGGGACCAGACTTCCCCGCCGTCTGAGGATGTCCGTTCGTCGTCGTCCCTGCCGACAACGCTGGAGTATGTGGTCCCAGCGTTGCAGCAGAAGGTTGCAGTGTCGGTGTGCGGGAGTGTGTCGGGGCAAGGAGCTGGGGGAGGGGAGGGTACCTCGGTGAAACATTGGAGCTATGAGGAGCAGTTCAAACAGGTCCGTACCTACTCTCTCTGTCTCTCCATTTAGTGTCTCAACGGCAAAAATCTTTCTTTGTCAAAAAAAACCTGCTTTCTCCCTCTCTGTCTGAAACAAAATGCATCTCAACTCGCTCTCTTTCTCGATCCCTTCTAAAACTAAAATGCTTTCCTCTTCCTCCCATTCTCGACTAAAATTTATTGTCCCATCCGTGACTTTCATAACCAAATTTGTGTGTGGAAGACTTGTCTTTGCTGAATGTGCAGCTAACAAAACCTCAAAAAGGTCCTTGTTTTCTAAACTCTCAATGATGTGATATGCCATCTTGGTGTGTGTGTGTGTGTGACTGCAGATCTATCTGCTGGTTTACCGTTTGACACGGCACCTGTCTAAATCACGTGTTTTATCCTCGATAAAGTTTCCAAAACGGGAGGGGATTTTTCAAATGCTATCGCATGGTGAAACTAATAAAAGTGACCAAATTTACAAAATCTACTGTGAGATTCCATTGGTTTTGGCACTGTTTGTGGTCGGGCTGCAAAACCCATTGAAAGACTTGTGCTAATTACTAACAAGAGTGCAGTTCAGCCAATCAACCAATTTCAGTGGTGTTGCGAAATTCCATTCCGACGATCTAATTAACAGTTGGTTTTTTTGTCCCCTTTCAGTTTGGATTAAAACCCCCGAGATGATCACAGTGCACTTACCGAAAAACAGTTTATGACATCACAAACAACACTGTCTTTTGTTTCCGCAATTAGTAAACCACCCCAGCTGCGTTCCTTTGCCGGTTGCTGTTACCTAGGTTGCCGTTACCTAGGTCACCCATAATTGAGCCCGGAAGAACTAGTGTAGATTCCACGGCGAAGCAGTGTCTGAAGTGTCAATGGTACTTGGCATGGATGGATAATTGTACGCATGCACTTTTGTAGCTACCACAGAGGAGCTGTATTTGGAGGAATTGAGTTCGTTGGTTTCAACACGTGTTCCCTTTCTCTTTCCTCCGCTTCCTCCCTCCCTCCCTCACTTCTCTCTCTTTCCCTCTGTCTCCCTTTCCCTTTCTTTCTCTCCCTCCTTCTCTTCTATTCCCTCTCTCCTCCCTCTCTCCTCCCTCTCTTCAACCCAGCTCTACAATCTCTCTGCCGAACCAGAAAGGAAAGAATTCCTCGACAAACTCTTTGACTACATGCAGAAGAAAGGTGGGTGGGCGAATGCTCCTCTATTGAAAAGTGTGAAATTATATCTGAATGTGGTCATTATCGACAGTCATTGAAGCTCTCGTAGATGTTAATTGTGTCTTTGGTCTGTTAAATCGGCTTCAGTCGCCTCACAATGGCCGTCACTATGCAACACGCAGCAGACTCACTCGCTGACTTAATCGCGCGTACAAACCGGACAATCGGGTAATTACCGGTTGAGCGAGAATCCGGTGACGCACACGACAGTGATAAACGATGCTCCATTGAACGGCAGCTTTTCAGCGGGCACCCCAATTGCACAATTAATTGACACCGCGTCGTGCCTTGCAACAAATTTGTCCCATTCACGGAGACTGTGTTTAGACTGGGCTAAATAATTGACGCGATGCGCATCTCATCCGTGGGCTATAATACACGATATGACATGCCCCTGTATAAAATATGGTGTCCACACACGCGACACGCTGACAGCGTTGTGAAATCGATGTATATTGCGCACGCAGGATCACCGAGTTCAAGAAGTGTTTGCAAGTGACAAATGTTTTGTGTTAATGTTGTTTACTTTCCTGTCTGTTTACAATGTGTGTGTGTATCCGTGTCCATGCAGGGAGCCCGATTACCAGAGTCCCTATCATGGCCAAGCAACCCCTCGATCTCTACCGACTGTTCAAGTTGGTAGTGGAAAGAGGTGGCCTAGTCGAGGTAAAATATTTAGCATTATTGGTGGACAAACACAACGCAAATTGTTGTTTTATGCATAATTATAATAATAGTAGTTAGAATAATGCAAAGTATCAAAGTGGTGTGGGCAGCCTCATTTGTTTCTTCTTCCTCGTTGGAGGAGGGTTAACGTCCGTAGGAAACCCGATGGTTTCACTCCATGAGTAAATACCTTTCCCCTACCATCGATCGCCGTGACAACAGAGGACCATACGTGACCACCGTAAACACGAAGATAAATAAACAGCCTCTGACTTGAAGGGGTTCCTTTATAGCGAAACGGAAAGTCACTGTGAACTGACTAAAGAAAAGTCAAAACAATAATACATACAGTAAACTGGTCCGTGTTTTTGAAGCTGGAAATATTTACAATATGAACAACCGTTTTCCATTTCAGGTGATCAAGAAAAAGGCTTGGAGAGCAGTGGCAAAAGAGTTAAATCTCCCCGCATCCATCACCAGTGCAGCCTTCACCATGAGATCACAGTGAGTCCGATTCCCACACTTCCGTTCCAATTACTCCAAGATTCAAACCCATATACCACCACTCAACCTTCTACAAATTGTGCGCATCCAAAATTATTTCAAAATTTACGTCACCTTAAAAGAAAAAAATTTTGAACTTCCTAAATTATTAATGCTGCATTTATATACCCGCTTTTGTAGGTATGTCAAGTATCTGTATCCGTTTGAGTGTGAGATGGAGAATCTGTCAGACCCTCAAGAACTCCAGGTTGCCATCGACAGCCACAAGCGAGACCGTCGTCAGAGCGACGCGGCCGAGTTCATGCACCAGCCGCTGGGGGCGGGACGAACTACCCTCGAGAGCCTCACGCCCGTCACCAACACAATCACTCACACTCCACAGGGCATTCAGATACTCAGTTCGCCCACCATGGCTCTTCCTCACGGCGCCATCCCTCCCTACTCGGGCAGCTTCATCGTCACGGGGCCCGGGGGGACCCAGATGGTGACCCCCCAGATGTCTGGGCCCCCGCAATTAGTCCAAATGACGGCAACCCACCACGGAATTCCCATAATGGTCCCGGCTCTTGCCCCCGGGAAGCCAGCTGATCTGGGGGCCATGCAGCAGCAACAGCAGCAAGGGGAAGACCGCGATGACGTCAGTTCACAGGCTTCCTCCGAGGCATCTGATCGCGAGAACTCGGCCCCGCCCACCAAGAGGGTTGCCTTGGATATTGGCGGGAGGATTGTAGCGGCGACGAGGATCCATCCAGGGGCGACTGCAGGATTCATGATGACACCCACAAGGCACATGGTCCCAACTTCACACTTCGCCTCTCCACACGTCATCCAGATGGGGCCCAACTCACACATCCCGGTCGTCATGCCGACCTCCACGGCAACGGGGTTTATGTCCCAGACATCGTCGCCTGTGGATACGGGGGTCAGTAACGGGTTAGTCTTCAAGGACGACTCCTCATCCCGCCGTTCTCCCCTGGAGAATGGCGCATGTTCCCCCCACCTGCTTGTGTCAGGCGCCGGCTCAGCTAAACCCACTCAAGTGGTCTCTGCGTCCCATCTTCTTCACATGACCTCTCCTCGTCATCCCACCGTCCCTCTCGTTCTACCCACTAACGCCATCACCCTCGGACATCACCACGGCAACAGCAGTAAACACCGTTCGAGCCAGTCCTCTTCTTCCTCAAACCCTTCCGTCAACCACACCCACCCGTCGTCAACGGCAACCGATAAATCCCACCACAGCAAGCACAACGGTGGGGCCCTGTCAACGGCTGGGTCCACTTCACTTAAAATGCCCTTCGCAAATATCGCCATTCAGTCGGGTACGTTGGGTACCTATCCATACGTCACACCTTTTAATCCACACAACTTGATACTGTAAAACGGGGAACTTTGAGGGGAAAAACTTTTGCAATTTTTAGAGGCAAACCCTCAATATATTTTAGTGGGTAATTAGTCTAGTCCCGAATGTTTCCATGAACCTCCTTTCTCGATAGGAGTATATTGAGCTGGTGGTGTCCCAATAGAAAATACACCGAGGACAGATTTTTCCTGCCCTGCGTGGGGCGGACCCGTGGAGCTAGTCTTTAACCACGTAACTACGTAACGTAGGCAACTTCAGGGCTCTACTTTGAGCCAATTAGGAACTTTGGGCAGCTTTGTCTTGTGGCTGGTAGTGCGTTGGCGTGAATCGAACTAACGCCACTTAATCTCATTTTTAATTTGGCCGCTACCCGAGTTAATAGCGACACGAATAGCGCGCCTAATTGAACAATTGGTAGTGCCAGATTGGACTTGGCATTCTTACGGTCACACCCACTAGATGTTACCCTGGCGACGAAGCTGATGATAATATCCCTCTATTGATCAGGTTGGTGGCATAGCAACTCCCAAAGCCTGTTAAATACCTGTAGCATTTTCTGTCGTGGTACATTCAGTCTTAATGGGAGGGGTGGACCTACATGATACTGACATTTAAGACCACAATAAAATTACTACACTTTCTTGGAAGACGATTGTGCATAAACCAGTTCTCTCTCTCTCTCTCTCTCTCTCTCTCTCTCTGCTCTCTCTCTCTCTCTGCTCTCTGCTCATTTTCTGTCGTGGTACATTCAGTCTTAATGGGAGGGGTGGACCTACATGATACTGACATTTAAGACCACAATAAAATTACTACACTTTCTTGGAAGACGATTGTGCATAAACCAGTTCTCTCTCTCTCTCTCTCTCTCTCTCTCCTCTCTCTGCTCTCTCTCTCTCTCTGCTCTCTGCTCATTTTCTGTCGTGGTACATTCAGTCTTAATGGGAGGGGTGGACCTACATGATACTGACATTTAAGACCACAATAAAATTACTACACTTTCTTGGAAGACGATTGTGCATAAACCAGTTCTCTCTCTCTCTCTCTCTCTCTCTCTCTCTGCTCTCTCTCTCTCTCTGCTCTCTGCTCATTTTCTGTCGTGGTACATTCAGTCTTAATGGGAGGGGTGGACCTACATGATACTGACATTTAAGACCTCAATAAAATTACTACACTTCTTGGAAGACGATTGTGCATAAACCAGTTCTCTCTCTCTCTCTCTCTCTCTCTCTCTCTGCTCTCTCTCTCTCTCTGCTCTCTGCTCATTTTCTGTCGTGGTACATTCAGTCTTAATGGGAGGGGTGGACCTACATGATACTGACATTTAAGACCACAATAAAATTACTACACTTTCTTGGAAGACGATTGTGCATAAACCAGTTCTCTCTCTCTCTCTCTCTCTCTCTCCCTCTCCTCCCTCTCCTTCTCCCTCCTCTCCTCTCTCTCTCTCTTTCCCTCTCTCTTCTCTCTCTCTCTCCTTCTCTCCTCTCCCTCCCTCTCTCTTCTCTTTCTCCTCCTCTCCTTCCCAGTAACTCACATACCCTACCCTTTGATCTTATAAAAACTCTGAATTTGCCAAAGATAGGTTAAAATGACCTTACTGACTGACAACCTCACCTTTAGTTGTAGTGAAAGCTCTTTGTTGAACTAACCACAAAGAGTTGTTAATTGAAGGTGATAAATCTCATGCCCATTCAACCTCTATTGTCATGTGACAGTTGTGTCTAATCAGCGCATTGGGCATTTGTGGTGGCACAATTAACACACTTTTGGACCAGTTGGACTATCAGGAATTGACTGCTTTGAATGGCTTCATTAGGTGGTGGAATTCCTATCCCATTATACAATTAGGTGACCATGGCAACCATTGTTGCTATATATACAAATCATCTTGATATTACACTTGCCACAATGTTGATTGGCATCTGCTTATCTGCAGCGCTATCTGAAATTTTAACCTACCCTTGCCACAATTTTTCTATGGACATCCCCAGTGATGTGATAGGTCACCAAATTGTCTAATCTAGTTAGAGCACACCGGGCCTCTGCAGGTAAACAGGGCCTAATTAAATCTGTTAAAATGTGGGAAATGTTGTAATTTTCATTGTTGTTTTGTTGTGTTGGCAGTGTGTGGCTTGTAAGGATAGTATAATGAAATCAGGAAAGTTCCAATTGGGGTATTGTTTTTTGTTGTTAGTGGGCTGGAGAGGCCAGCTAGTTTGGGGTAAAATGGAGTAAAGTCACCCCACCCCACCCCACCCAAACGTGACTGTCCACACCACCTCTTTTTGCCTATTTTTTTCTTATACTTGAACTGAAAGCTATGCCAATGGCAGAGAGAATCTCTTCCCAGTTTAGTATGATATATTTAAAAATTGACTCCCCTCTCCCTCCCTCCTCCCTCCAGCTAACAAGGACGGCGAAAACGGGGACTCAACTCTCCTAGTGACTCTCGAAATCAACGATACCGTATTTCAGGGGGTCCTCTTTGCAAAACCACACCCCACCAGTTCCCCGTCCAGGTAAAATTTAGCCCCGCCCCCCCCTCATCACCACCACCACCACCCTTCAGCCACCATTTTCTACTTTTAAAAACTCACTCGCTGGCTCACCTGTATCACCAACTGACTTTTTCCTTCATCTTTATTGCAAGATATACTCGAGCATTTAATTGTGCACTTACTCGGATAGCTTTCCCATTTAATTAGTATTTCCTACTTCTTGTATGTGCCGTCATTCAAAATTTATAATTAGTCGTGTAATCTCGTTTTTGCACTTATTTTCATCCGTTCTCAAATTTAAATCCGTGTGAAATAATTATAATCTTTCGGTTTCGTAACTCGTAAATGTTATTGTCTGAGATTTTCACGGGTAAACAAATTTCAAGAAGAGCGTGTGAAGTTTACAAATGAAATAACGTAAACGGTCAACAACAAAGGTGAAATATTCAATCGAATGTAAACAGGCGTTGTTTTGGGAGCGAAGATAACGTTGCTAATTCCAAGAAGACGTACTACGTAAAGAGCATCGCAATTTCACTTTCAAAGTCATGCTTATCTCATTGCATTAATACCAAATGCTCATGTGTGCTGAGCAAACATTAGATTTTATCGAAAAACGTTTTTGGTGTGAGTTGGGTCTCATGTAACACACTTGCATACGTAGTGCAAATAAATTTGATACTGACTTTGAGCCTATAGCCCATGGAACACCATTGTTACCCCACTTACTACAAATTTCACTTAGCCACCGTGAACAAGTTTTTTTAGGTCCACAGACTTTGTTGTCATCACTGTATATACTTTCGACACTTCTTTTGCTCATAGTTTTAGTCGATTCTCAATATGAATGTACCGTAACATCATAGAGGTAGGGACTACGATAGGGAATTCCTTAACCTGTGTCTGTAATGTGTAGACAGCGACCTATAATGTGACTTTATGTGAGGTCTTAATTCGGCTTTGAAGCCAGCTCATTGACACACATCTTGCCAACCCAGCCACCTACATACGATACTACCATTATTTACGAGTGTGTATAATCACTGTGTATTCAGCACAGTCAAGATTAATTGATGCACCAACAAAAGCTCTCCCCTATTAGAAAATAATTATATTATAATAATATAGATCCCTGCTAGGTGTGGTGTATGCTCATTAGTTAAACAGGTCGGGAAATATGCGCCTGAAACTGACATCCAAGCCCTGATTTGATCATTTCATTAATGGGCGGATTGGGTTACGTAATCAATTATAATCGATCGTTCTCTCAACGAGCTAAGAAGGGGGGTATATAAAATGCTTATGGCTTGTCTGTGTGCTCTATGGCAGCGGAGAGGTTTCTATAAACCTTGCATTGTCCCCAAGGACACTGCCGCCACTGTGAGCTGCTGAGCACAACAATGCACCTGTTAGTAAACACCACCCATTCTCAAAATACTTCGCACATACAGTTGCGTACACGAACGGCTTTGCGTTCCGCAAACGCAGTTTTGTACACAACTCCACGGACACCGGCTCAGTGTGTTTCAGGCGAACAATGCGCTGTTTGGTAAACGGCAAAGGATTTGGGATAACCAGATCAATGGCCTTTGTCTCGATAATAATTACTGTCTGCGGTATAAACGACAACCACGTGTGTATTGGTTTGTGTACCTTGCATTTAATGGGACTGCAAAGTTTGTGAAACTTGCCCATTTTTCAGGTATTGTGTTCAGAAAAGAACCGGTTCCCAATTGGCAGCTGCATTCAACCAAAGTTTGCGCCATTTTTGCACAAGAAACAAAACAACGAGCTTTCTCACTAACACACTGTGCACGTCCTCCCAACCGTATGTACCCTTTATCAGTTCAACACTCGTTTTGGGAGCCATGACGTACGGTGTACGAATTAAATAAACAACCCTAATTACAGGGTTGAATTCCTAATTAAGACCTATATGCATAATAAGGCTATATATAGACGCGCACAAAGGGCGACGGTATTGTGTGTGTGCATCACCCTGTCGCCAGTTACATGCAATATGATAGAGCCAATGTCCATATGCAACGTCGGATATGGCGACATGAGATATATTAATCAATCACTGGCTGGCTCACCATCCCATAGACCCGCGTATGAATGGCCCACACATGCTGGCATTGCTGTGCACGGCAACCAGATCACCCTCACTCTCTATCTCTCTCTCGTGCGTGCGAGCAGCTGGTCGCGACGCATCTCCATTCTCTCAAGTGGTGTCCCATTACCCATTCCTGAGCGGTTGGTGTGGCTCTTGAAATTGAAGCTGTGTATTGTCGTGGGCTCTACTGGAGCAGCTTGGCGGGACACGCTCGTTGGGAAAACGAACATATTTTACAAAGACTTGTGAGCACGGAGTATGCACATTATGCACACACCATGTGTCGAAACATGTTACAGTCTGGGGTTCATTTTTATATAGGGTGTATCAGTAACGTTTTGCTGGAAGATATTTACGTATATAGCGGTGAGTTACGCAGTGGTTAATGCGGCTAATTTTTGTGAATCTACCGATTTTTGAATTAATTGATGAACACACATACGCAGGAACCTTTACCGATACTCACAGCTTACTATGTGCAACTGGAACTTACTATATGAGCTCATGTGATCTATGTGCTCATGTGATCTATGTGCTCATGTGATCTATGTGCTCATGTGATCTATGTGCTCATGTGATCTATGTGATCCTGTAGCTAGAGGGGAACGTACATACGTACGAAAAGGCCCCATCAGTGACTTGCGAAACCGAGTAGAATCTTAATAGTGCATAATTCGTCGCAATTAGCCCTCCTTCAATCTTGCTGGCGTAGTGGGTGCCGCGAAGATCCAGGTTGCTAGTGGCTATTGGCAGAAGAGGCCCGAAATCCACTTTGGGCATAATGGGGAGAGGGCATTGACTGAATCACTCTCATAGGGCATCGCTCTCTTAGGAACCCATCACATCTTGACATGTCGTTTCAGTCCTAATGTTGTGTGACGTACCTACCTACGAACCCTGCAGCACTTTAGTCGAGGCCCAACACCTACCGTTAACCTGGCAGTGTGTCTGTATACTAACCAATACAGTTTCAGTGCAGGCCTGAAGCGTTTGTATGCTGTATATTTTATAAACCACATTTTCATCAGATCTGTATGAAGGAAATGTACATATTATACTGAATCTGGTGGCCTTTTATATTCGGAACTGTTAAATGTTCGTGAGGTGTGTTTCAAATAGAACACTCTTCAGATTCAGTATAGTGGCACTATAATATAAGATGTCAGTATATACTCCTAATTCCCACACACTATCTACGTCACATGGCAATTTCCAGTCCAAATAAGCCATCCGTGCCACTACAAAAATTCAGCACCACACAATCACTGTGTGCGATTTCCACGGTTACTATAGGCACGTGTGCTACAAACTTGATATAGTTGTATCACCTTACACCATCTCTGTGACATCTCAAGCAACATTATACGTCTCATAATTTATACCGGATTTACTACGAGTCCTGTATACAATATACCTCACAACCATGGGAAAAACAATATTGTGTATTAATTTTATTAGAAGAATAAAGAGTTTTTCGTCACTCCGTAGTATTTATCCAAACACCACGATGATATATTCAACATCATCTGTTCTCCATTAAAATGAACTAACACATGCTACAATAGAGTGGTGTTGCATAATACCCCACACTAGAGGGCGCTATATGGCCGCATGGCACGCATGCCAACCCAACCAGCTGGACACAAAGGTGCAATTTGCACCGAGTCATTTTCCAGGAATCGTCGTTGATGTGCCGTCTGATCGCCATGGCGATAAATACAAGAGGACAAATATGCTGGCAATAAAACCGTAAGTCTATTAATGCTTATATAATCCAAGAGGGGTGACCCTATAATGTTTAAGGGCATTAATTGCATTGGAATGTAACATGTATACGGAATATAATGCCGCTGGAAAGACGGCCAAAGTTTTACTTATGTCCAAAATGACAAAAGCGCGTAAATCCTTTTTAGTTTTATGTGAATTTTTAGGCTTGGCTTAGACGTTTGAAGCTTCCTTTGAACGTGTGTGTGTTTAGAGTATTCTGGGCGCCCGCAGCGAATGCCCGTTAGCTAAAAGCCAACAGCTGACATGTGGTTTTCGTTCTGACATGTGGTTGTTTCGTTCCAGGAAATACACGCAAACACACAAAGCAGGAAGTAATTGCATCGGCACGTACATGGAATACATTAGCCGAACCCTCTGCCCATTAGATATAATGCACATTCCATCAGCTGCGTGTAGGTATGTAAATACCACATCACAGGGGAGCGGATTTGCCTCCTGAATTCTTGACACGCATGCCGTCAGGTTGCACCGCGTGAGGTTTGAATAATGGGATACACAGCGCGGAGGCTGTTTTGTGTTTTTAACGGACGCACATGAAACGAACACACCTCTCTGAAAAGGACACCTTATCGTGTCAATTAATAACGCTCCTGCCAGCAATAACATATAATTCATTTTGCAGCCGCGTCTTCTGCTATTGCATAAAAAATTACTTTCAATTTCAATTTAATTGCAGGGTATAAAAATTAAAGTTGACCACGAAAAACAATTGGGTGAAGTTAATAAAAGAATATAATACTGATGTCAGCCACACACGATACAAAATTAATAAATCTCATGCCCACTTACACATACATACATACACACCATTGTGACATTTAGCCGTGCAAAAAAACTATTATAGAAATGGCGAATTCATAATCATGAGAAAGCATAATATAGACTGTGTCGTGTTCTTCCGCTAGCAACCGGCGCTACCATTCCGCGTCCACAACCTTGTCGAAGACTTTCGATATGGTCTCTAAGTGAGCGTGGTACTCTCCGTCGGGCAAAAAAACCTTGTCCAAAGTCTCCGCTTTCCCGAGAGCCGAAATTACAGAGTCGATTCGTTGGTGGGACTTTGTGGTGAGGTGTCGCTCGACCAGTCTGTGAAGCATCTCTCCGATGTCGGCCACC
Organism: Geodia barretti; assembly: GCA_030341885.1. Taxonomy (NCBI): domain Eukaryota; kingdom Metazoa; phylum Porifera; class Demospongiae; order Tetractinellida; family Geodiidae; genus Geodia; species Geodia barretti. The sequence continues at coordinate 47,153 of CASHTH010000689.1, forward strand.
AACTTGACGAGAAACGGACGGTCGTAGCTGAAGTCGACCTGCGAGAAGCTTATTACAGTCAGCGCGGCATGTCGGAATTTGGTCCGTATTTTGACCCCCAGCGCCAGTTCTTCGCCGTTGAACTGGCTGTTCTTGTACAGGAGACCGATTTTGACGGTGATTTTGATGAGATTTTTGATGACTTTGTCGGCTTTTTTGTGGTCCGCAAGCTCGAGTTTCAAAATCAAGTGCAGCGTGTCCAGCAGAGAGGCTAGGTTGTCGTCGATGAAAGATTTCACGATCGTTTTGTTGGTGACTTTCCCGATGACCTTTTTCTGGATTCGCAGACCCAACTGCTTCGAGTTAAACCTTCCCCCCGATTCCTTGGCATCTGCCACTATACATTGATGGTGTGGGATAGAAAGGATAGAAAGGATATGCATTAATCTTAGCTAGTCTTTATGGTATATACTTTCAAGGATATTGGTACAATACGCAGCACAATCTGAAATTCAATGCATTCTCCTATACACAAGAGAGAGATGAGCAAATTGTGGTTGAATTGAAAGTCAATCCATGAAGTTTTCCGCACCATTTCTCTCTCTCTACTGCTTTCAAATCCACCCACACACATGTAAGACCACACACTCTGATACTGTCAGTACCTAATAACTCAACAAAGTATTATTATAATTATTTATAACTATGTACCCTAATGCAGGTGCCTAGAGCTACAAAGGACAATGAAGCGTGTCAGTGTGCATTAATAAACCAACGAGGGGTGATAAAAGGAATAAAACACGAGCTAGGGTTCTCCTTAAGGGAGTGGCATGTTAGTGCAAGCGCAGCGAGGGAGTAACACAATCCACACAATCGTTAATTACCGGATTTATCGACCTGTGCAATTTTCATGTGCATTAGTATGCGGATTAACACATTAATTAGGTACACCTCAATTGATTGAAGGGGCCAGCTTTCTGATTGGTTAGACAAGGCTCATTAGCCACTTTAGAGTAACCCCGTTGCGAAACTATTAACCCGTCGGCATAGCGAAAATATCGCAGCATTCCGGATTAGAAAGGGTGCACATTAATTGGGATTAGAGCCCCACCCACATTCCAGGGTGCAAGGTCCAATTCCCATGTCTTCACGTGTCCATGTCAAAATGCACTACAGCTGTGTAGGCGGCATATCAAGGCTATATATGCAGCATTAATGTACACAAGGCACTTTCCTTTTGGTGTACATCCCAACCATAGCCGACCTGTGTATATACCTGGTAAAGAAATAGCTAAGCAATATCTAGAAAGGCCCACAGGGTCAGCCATACATGGGTTGGAGCTGGACTCGGCTTGAAAGAACTCAGCAATACATGGGTTGGAGCTGGACTCGGCTTGAAAGAACTCAGCAATACATGGGTTGGAGCTGGACTCGGCTTGAAAGAACTCAGCAATACATGGGTTGGAGCTGGACTCAGCTTGACAGAATTCTCGCCAACACGACGCGATGAGTGTGCACATACATACAGTTGCAGTGAAGGGGTCTACACGTGCAGTGGTGGTAATTGCGAGACCACATCAAAGGCTAGGATTACAAGTCCCTTGCACACTTCAAAGGCAACCACCAGCAGATATTTAGAATTTCAGTTTTGATAAGTGAAGCCCAGTGCCTGCACAACGGCAATAACCTGTGTATTTATACACGTGTATTGGAACAGATGTAACGCCTGTATACACCTAATGGCTATTGGTGATACTTGTACGCAACCAGGTGGGCTTCTCCATTTAAACTTTGAGTAGGCCTGTTTGTGGGTGAAATGGGATGGTCATTCAACGCAGCATTGAGAAGACAATGAGCTGATTACTAGGATTGAGAAGGAATTGTATTGGCTAGCGTGGATGAGAGAGAGAAGCCTTGCCTACAACAAGCAACACCTACACCACAGGGCCAAAGGTTGGGAACAGAGATGAAGAGATGCGAACATATGGACACGCAAAAGAACATCCATATACGGGGGTTTCCATTGCCCAGTCAGAGACACTCTCAAAGACAGCAAGTTGCAACCATAGAGATATTTTGTTGAACGGAAGGGGGTACAAGATGTGCGTGTCTGCAAAAGCCTTTCAAACCCATTCAGGTAATTAGGAGAGAGGGAGAGGGTGGAGGGAGAGGGTGGAGGGAGAGGGTGGAGGGATATATAAACTCACTTGTATAGTGATGGGGAGGACTTTCCTGAGCTTTACAAAACTTGCTCCTCCTTCTAGCCCACAATTATCCTCGGAATCTTGATAAATAAACGAGAAAACACAAAAACACAACAAGATCAACACAATTTACGAGGTTCTCTACAACAAAACACATGTCCGAGTGTAAATACCCCGCCTACTTGGCGCATACCGTGCACAGAAGGCCACGTCTCCGATTTCGATTGCAGGTAGCCGATCCGGTCACGGGCAGAGAATCGGGTTTCCCTGACAGATGGCGAGGCGTGCGGTACAAGTTTACACTGCAAGAGAGCGAGAGTAGAGTTAGTCATACAATTCAGACCGAGGTCTGTACAAGGGGCCTAGTTTTGGCGATCTCAGAAGCTGGAAGCTCTGCCTGTGTGAACGACGGTTAAATTTCCCTTACCTCGGCCCCTGTAGTGCCAGCTCAGACCGCCTCTCACTTGCTGATCTGTCACAGCGGTTCAAAGTGTGGACTGCAGGTCCGCGTACAGTAAGCGCGTAGTGTTGGGTGGAGCCGCGCGCGGGGGTTGTAATTTTAGCACGCATGCGCATTATGTTAATGGGCGGGGCTCACACACGTGTTTTCTGCAGCTGGCTGCCGGTCAGAAAGAGACAGTTGATGAGGAGACATGGCAAAGGCCTCAAGCTCACCGGTTGGCGACGACGAGCTTCGGTCCGAATTGAAGCGGCTAGGTTTCGAGGCGGGCCCGATCACGGACACAACGAGACAGATCTACACAGGCAAACTGAAGCAGCTGAAAACGAAAACGAGCGACTCGCCGCCGCTGCTCAAGCCGGCGCAAAGCCCTGTCTCTCTAAAAGATAAACCGCAGCTCGGATCCCAAACGCAGTCCGTTGCCACGTGCTGCAGCAGCGGAGGGGTTTCAACAACCACAAAAAAGTCGGTGTCACGTGAGACTGGTACCCAACACTCGTCATCTTCAACCACCCAGCCTTCTTCCCTGCCCCTCCCTCAACCCCCTCTCTCCTCAAACTCTGTCATATCCCAACTGCTACAATCACTCAACAATGGCAGCCATCTTGCCTCTGACACGGCTTTCCTCTTCCCGAGTGGAGAGGTGTTTCTTGCCAGTCGATCCATCCTATCAACCCAGTGCCTTGACCTACTCCCCATCCTTTACAACAGAGAAGGTGTATCTCTCTTACCCCCTCTCTAACTCTATACCCTATGTTTCCTTTATGATCTGTACTGATTTGCCCAAAGCAGTTTGCGTATATAAGAGATCATTTATGGTATATAGTCGGTATATAGTCAGTACATTAGCCTGCATGAAAGTATACGGAATAACATTGAATGTGAAATTCATGGAATATTCAGCTTCACAATCTATGATCAAGAGGTTTTTTCCATTGCCACAAGTTACTCTTTGATACAGGCCAAAATTTGACATTTGAACCATGTTTTTCAGATGTGTTTGTGGTGAATGTGAGCACACTCAGCGGGCACACTTCGAGGTTCTTCGTGAGACCGAGTGAGCTAGTGAGAGACCTGAAGGAGAAGATTTCACTGGTCGAAGCCGTCTCAGTTCCCGAACAGCGGATCTTCTTTGACCAGACTGAGCTCGCGAACGAGACTCGAATCGGTCACACTGCCATGGCAGACGGATGCGTGGTGCACCTGGTTGTGAACCCTCTCTCCCCGTGTGAGAAAGAACAGCAGGACACTATGTATTTCTCGTCCTCCGTCAGCCCCGCCCTCTCTATCCACCATCTCTGTCTCAGTGTCGGTCTTGAGCAACTCATTCCCTTGGGCGGAGCTTTGCATCACCTCCGCCCGCCCCGCCTACCACTCCCACCTCACATATGTCACATAGTACATGTGTACGACGTGCCGTATCCTGCCTGGGCAGTGTTTGTTCACTTCCTTTACTCACAGCATCTCAGAGAAGGTATATATATATATGGCCACAATGAACTAGCTAGGCTCCAGATCAAATAGTGATGTCAGCAGGCAGTTTTCTGTAAGCCTAAGTAAACCCTTTCGGAGTGTGCACCCGAGAGAACTTGTTCTAGATGCCGTTTTTCCCCCTGTGTCTTAGTTTTTCTTTTCTGTTTCCATCCTCTATTTGGTATGCACACAATAGAGAACTTATGTGCTGCTAAGCATTAGGCAAAAATTTCCCCCAAACTATGATTTTCTTCAGACACAGGTCTGGAGGTGAGCGTGTGCTGCAGTGTTCTGGGAGAAAGGTTTAGGCTACCAGGCCTCGTCGGTGCTGCCTTGGGACTAGTCCAGCAGAAACTGACCCCCAACTCTGCCACTCTCCTCCTTCAGTTTGCCGACAGCATCAGCTCTGACCCACTCAGACAGGTGTGCCTGGCGCACCTCAGAAAATCTCAACAAGCCCTCAAGACTTGAATAATCACCACTGAGGACTCTCCAAGAGTACTTGTGCTCCACTGGACTCTCTAAGAGTGGTATTAGTGCCAAAATGCACCGTAAATCTCACATCGTCTTGTGGCAGTTGTATAATTATATGCTGTATTGTGTCTGGTTGCCGTGGAATAAGATACATTCCAGGTTTCCGTGGCAAATAATTCCTAAGTTGAATACATCCTCTAAGCAACTGGCCACAGATTTAAGTTCAATACACCCTCTATGAGAAACCTCCTCTGCATTACTCGAGTTCAAGACATCCTATGACCAACAGAGCACATATTGTGCATTTTCCCACACAAACCGCCCCGGGCCTCTTGTTTCGTGATATCACAGTGTTGTGAATACACAGTTGGACATTGATTATGATGAGACGGGTAACAAATTCCCTAATGGTTGTTAACAACAACTCCTCTACAGAGACTATGTATGTGCGGTGGACGCAAGTCGATTATGCTAAACACCACATTCATTCATGTATATAGCTCGTTATTGCCGCGACAACTGATTAAGTTCTGCCCCACGCGTTTTCCCGAGAAATGCCGCAAAATTGAATTTTTGGGCGCTGTGCCCTTAATTGAAGCATGACGTCATTGGAATGATGTAATGCCTATGTACACTATAGGAACATCAAAGAGCACAAGTGGAGTACGTCTTTTGCCATATCTGCTGAATGAGTACATGTTCGGTGCCTTAAATGACCAATTTGCACAGAAGCCGAGTCACACCCTATTAATCAATGAGTAATTACAGACGGAAATCTCTTTCATATACACACAACCAAAGAACAAAATTAGGAAACGAAATTAAGTTTTGAGTCTTTGTGAAATCTTGCATGTGCCGCCTTCAAAAAGTATTGCCTTCTGCCCTTTTTTTTGCTACGACAGTGCATCCAATTGTGACTGGATAGTTTCCAACTACATAAGAGAACAGTAGAATCATTCATCTCTATGCTTATTTTCTCGACACATCTTAGATTACTAATTGATATTGTCTGCTATTAAGTGAAGGGTAGAGATTAATTTGTGAGTAGCACTGTTAAAAACAGGTGCCTTTTATTCAGGGTGTCCATTATAAGAGGTTATGCATAATGAAAGACAGACATAATCTGAGCTAGCAGGAGGTGTCCATAAAATAAGTGGACACTGTCTCGAGCTAAATAAAGCCATTAGCACATCATTTCCAAGCCAACAGCAGCATTACTATTGCGGAGACCAGATAGAATAGCGGTCAAGAATGTGAGGAGCTGGTACCGATACTGATTTACACAGGCCTTTTGAACCGCGGATACCGCAATGATGTCACCGTCCCCCTGGGCACCATGATCACACGCACCACACCCAGTTGCCGTGGAAACCACTACGCAGAAACACGAAAGAACAGTGGAGGGCTGCCAAAGGCCGCGTGACTCTATCTGTGTGTGTATGAAGTTCCCTGATCCACCCTATACATAATATCTCTGGCCTGATGGTCAAAAGGATGATTTATGCCAGTGAGATTTAGTTAGTGAGCTTGATGCTAGTGTTGATGGGTTTACGTCACTGGCTAAATTGTCTCAATCTAGGCGCGGAACGACGTAACAATTATTGCCTCCAGCAAACACACAATGTGCATACTTGGAACCGTGTTTAGTGCTATCAGGACCTATTACATTTGGGAGATCGTTTGTACTGCTGACAAATATGGACAGTGCAAATAACACCAGTTGTGGGAGGGGATAAATAGAGAGATCCACAGACCAAAGATAACACAGCTTTGTTAACATGCTCGAGCACTGTTAAAGTACAATACCCATTATTGACCATGTAAAGTGTGTACATATATACCTGGACACATGAATGCTAGCAAACAGATACTGTTATGAACTGTTGTCTCCTAGCATTTCAACAAAGTACCTTTTCATAAAATTTGAACAGCTCCTCGTGAGTAAACTCCACACGAACTCTGTCCTTCTCCTGACCAGCAAAAATAAAAGTAAATGTATGTTAGGCTCCAGAGCAGTCATATTTTACCTACCTCTCCGTCCTTTATGCCAAATTCGAACAGTGCGTTTGGTAGCTTCATCTTTGTGCGACTGGACTGTGCAATCTGGAGATTTAGCCTCCATTTCACCTCGTCCAGCTATTATATCACACCACAGTTCAAAAAACAAGGAACATACTGAATTATGTATGTGGCACGATATCATGTGTATCCACCTGTTTTGGGTAGAATGTTCTAGACTGCAACTTTTCGACCACTGATTTCCCATGTGCAGTCCACATACCCACAAACACCTGGATCTACGATGATACACAGCAGACGTGTTTTCATCATGATGCCGTAGACGAGTTTTTACCTTTTCTTCTTCCAGGCCAATCTTTTGTAAATGTTGACTCAGGACGGCTGGCTTGGCCAAGTGGTACGCTGCCTGTAGTGTGGGTATTTGTTGTGTCAGGAAGGAGGTATACCTAATATAGATATAGCTAACACAACTAGAACTCGCTGCATGGAAAAGGAGAAACCTAGGCGACACGGGGAAAATGTTCAGAGACATCCCCTCATTCGAAAGTATTAGAATGCGGCAGAACAAAGTGTCCTAGAGAGGTTTGGAGAGTGCTTTTCAGATGTTCATTGTGTTGTGAGCATGGTGTGAGTAAAGTAGTGTGTATGTGATGCTGGACCTGTTGCATAATGAAAGTGGACGTGTCCAGAACCAGTTCCACGTCCTTTGGTTCCAATTTCAGAGCGGCAGGAAGCTTCTCGATCTCTTCAGGACTGAAGGCGGGCTCGTCCTGAGAAAAGGGGAGGGGTTTGAAGGTGAGACAACCCGCGGACACGTCCGTGTCACCTTCAGGTGAAGTTTTGGCATGATTCTGGTCAGGATTTTGCTGAATCTTCCAGCCTCCAGCCCGTTTATCAGGCCGGCCGCTTTCTTGAGGCTGGCAAGATATAGATACGTGGTACTGGCCGGGGGTAAAAGGGTGTAAAACTGCTCACCTCGGCGTGACCTGAAAGAGCTCCATTTTCTCTCCCGCTCTGCTCCGCTCACGCCCGTAATCACCATTTCCAGCTCCACCCACTTTTCCCCCGTGCATATTACGCGTACGCGCTTCTTCGTCGCGCGCTACGATTATGCACATGCGAGTGGATCCATATAGCGCATGCGCGTACTCAAAGCGCACACTTTCCAGAACTCAAAACTACACATTGAGAGAAAAATTTTCCACAGTCACAAGTGTCCCATAATTAGAATTCGGAGCTGTCGTCATTGATGGCACGTTGAGCCTTGAGTTTGGTCATGTGATCAATCAGCTGCTGTACGGTCTTTTCTCCGTGCACGACGTTGTCACGAGTACGGACATTCACCGTCTTATTGGTCATCTCCTTTTCTCCTACAACTGCATATTTCATCAACAGGGTCAAAGCAAAGCTAATCAACGATACCCAGAAAAACAATTTTAGAGAGAGAGAGAATATCAGCATGGAACTACAGTAATCAACAGTGTCAAAGCAAAGGTAAACTAATCAACGATACCCAGAAAAACAATTTTAGAGAGAGAGAGAATATCAGCATGGAACTACAGTAATCAACAGGGTCAAAGCAAAGGTAAACTAATCAACGGTACCCAGAAAAACAATTTAGAGAGAGAGAGAGCGAGAGAGGGAGAGAGAGAGAGAATCTCAGCAGCAACGTACAGTGATCACAGCCATAGCCCCCCACCTCTTAGGATTGATTGACAACGCACCCAGGATATAGTTCCACTGGCTTAGCTGAGCATTTCGGATCTTCTTGTTGAAAGTGTCGCCTGGCGCCAGATCAGTCTCCACTCTAAATCCTGCATCGTGAATGGTCTGATGGAGCTAACGAGAGAGAGAGAGAGAGGAGAGAGAGAGAGAGAGAGAGAGAGAGAGAGAGAGGAGAGAGAGAGAGAGGAGAGTAAGCAAAGTTCTTATACCGTTTGGAGGATTTTACCCGACTTTTGCTTTAAACTATTGGTAATCTATGCGTGGTGCATGGTGTGGTGTGGGTGCCTGAGATTGACTTCTGACAGAACCTGTTTCTTCCACACTACCGTCTGCTGCATGCCGGATATTATTCCCCGAAAGGAAAACACAGATTTTTCAGCTCACTCGACTACACGTCAATTAGCCAGCAATTAATCGTCAGGAATGTAACGTTATTTCAAGGAATTTAACAAAATTTATACCCTCCTGCAATTAGGTTTGTGGAATTTAACAGCATATGTGGCGTGAATTCGATTTACACCCCAGGATCACACAAAGAGCAGTATATAACACTTAGACCATGCAACGACAGGTAGAATATACACAAAAATAAACAGTGCAAATTCTGACAACACTATAATAATAAACAAACGGCCTCATGTTCATGAAAAGAAAGTCGGAGCGAAAGTTTCAAATGCCCGGGTCACCATGGTGATGCACCAAGAAAACCAGCTGCTCGCATTCCTCTACGAGGTTTGAATATAAGTCAACTGAGGTCACCCTCAGCAACAAACCACACCCCCAGATACAGCAACCTGATTACGCACGACCCTCTTCCCCCCGACTGAGGAAATCAGGACACCTCCCAGGATTCCTTTTCTCTCGTAATTTAACAACAGCAAATATAAAGGAAACATGAGTCCAGACACACACATGACAAAGACAAAAGTCTCTCGATCAAGTACTTGACCACCCACATTCTAAGGCAGGTCAAAACGATATTCATCCACGCTAAGAAATGCGATCTGTTTGGCCTTCCCCGACCTTCTGCTACCCAGACATCACATGGTGGGTTTCCACGGCGACCGGGGAGGGCGACACACACACACGATGTCATGTGACACTGGATCGTTTACCAGACGTAGGGTCGTGTATAGTGGCACCTGTGAGTTATCTGATAGTGCACTGCCCCTTAATACGGGCATTGTTCACAGGTCTATTGTCTAATCCGCCACGAAAACAAGAGATAAAATGATACTTCTATCGAACCTTTTACCAAAAACATGAGGCCATACACACTTATACATGTATATACAGGGGCGTCAAGCACAAAAAATATTGAACCTGCTTTTTGATAGTAACAATTTTCTACTTGGTTGGCTACAAATTTACCCTACAAAGTTAATTTTCCTGGAACTCAGTTGCTAATGGTTGCTAATGGAAATAGGGTAAAGGGTTTGGCAGTGTTGCTAAAGAAACCCCGTTGCTATCAACCACATTTAGAAGAAAGAAGTATCCATTAGCGCCGAAATGAACCGACTCCTATCGGGACCTGTCTTCATCTCTTCCATTTGCACGTGTGCCAGATATCCCATGTCAGGAAGATGTTTCGGCACAGGAAAACGTGTTTTCCCCTCATTACAGATAATGCCAACTGCCACGTGCTACGGGCCGCACGCCACTCCATCCGTGTCATGGGACATGCTTCAGTCGCTAAAAGGGGCACACTGCGACTAAAATCTTTTTCAGTGTCGTAAAAACCCAAGTGATGCAATACCGTAGAGTAATATCAAAGAGCATACGCTTCACACACAAAAACTACACTCCCTAATAAGAGCTTCAGAGATTATTCGATTCTTTCGGAGGCACGTATATAGTTAAATGAAAAGACAAACCCAACCATCCCCAATACTTAACAAGCCAAGGACACATAAATGTGTCCACTGTCTCCATAAGCGGCAGGATTTTATATGGAGGTTTTAATACTAGGCGTTAATACTTTGTACATGGTTTCTGCTTGTATATTAGTGGCGTGGAAGGAAAGGGCTAATACATATGGAGGGTAGCATCAAGCAGTGACTGACTATACCGAAAGAGAAAAAAATACACTAGAATAAGATAGTGCAAAACACGACATGCATCTTTGCTTTGCGAAAGTGAAACTGTGTACATCTCCACATCTAAGAAGACATTCAAATAAACACAAAGTTTACGATTCCGTTAACGTGGTTAGAGTTGCTGTCATTTCATGGTGTGCGAAAAATGCGCTGTTTATGACAAGCAAATTAAGACTTTGCATACTTTCGAAAGAATTCAACACAACACAACGGCAAACAAGATTCAAATATGTCTAATTTGGGTTTTCTTGTTGAAAATGTGAGGATGTTGGTATGCAGGGGTAAATACCTACCTCGTGGGCATAACTGTCAAATTTTGAGGAGACTGGAACAATCATGACTTGAGTTGGAGAGAGCCAGAATGGCCTGATAGAGATATGGAGGCAGGGGGGAGGGAAGAGAGGGAGGGAAGAGAGGGAGGAGAGGGAGGGAAGAGAGGGAGGGAAGAGAGGGAGGAGAGGGAGGGAAGAGAGGGAGGGAAGAGAGGAGGAGAGGGAAGGAAGAGAGGGAGGGAAGAGAGGGGGAAGAGGAGGAGAGAGGAGGGAAGAGAGGGAGGGAAGAGAGGAGGGAGGAGGGAGAGAGGGAGGGAAGAGAGGGAGGAGAGGGAGGAGAGAGGGAGAGAGGGAGGGAGAGAGGAGGGAAGAGGGAGGAGAGAGGAGAGAGGGAGGAGAGGAGGAGGGGAGGAAGAGAGGAGGGAAGAGAGGGAGGAGAGGGAGGGAAGAGAGGGAGGGAAGAGAGGGAGGAGAGGGAGGGAAGAGAGGGAAGAGAGGGAGGGAGGAGGGAGAGAGGGAGGGAGGGAGAGAGAAAAATACAGATTTATGGTAACAGCAGCAAGTGTTAGATCAGAAAATGGTGCGTTTTTTTAATAGCAAACTCACAACCTTGAAATTATTCTTCTTTCTCAGTGGAACAGGCAGAACAGAAGTAACAAGCTCGTATTACAGCAACTACACCATTTCTACACCCAGAACATGATGGCACATTAAATACACCGCCCATTACATCCTAACAACCCTTAGCTACAAGATAACACACTAATTGTGTATACTGCATTGCACACAACCATGTCTCTCTTTTCCTCCGGGCGTTACACGAGATTACACAACTCCATCTCCTTGTATATACGTTTTTGACCCTTCCTCTTCCAAGAAATGGCCTGTTAACTCGTTCCATGCCAACGGCGCATATTAATCGCAAGTGGTTTTGATTGCACCGGCAACAAACACAAAAACGCACGCCATTATGTTGCCACGGAGATGATTTATCGCGATGCACGCGGCCAAGGAGGGCATTATTAATCAAACAGATTCCTGGAAGCAAAGACGGAGCACATGCAACGCTTTTAGTGGAGTGGTCACGTACGAAGGACCCCAACGAGATCAAACACATGAACCACACCACACATCACTAATACCCGTATCGTACAATACATGTACAACACAGGTTCTCTGTACCGAGATAATACAAGTAATTGCTGCACATCAAAAATAAGCCACAAGGCATTGCGACATATACCCATGCACCACAATGAGAAGATGCACACATGTCATCTTGTAATGCTGTTGATATTGCGACATTTGCCCGGGGGCCACGCGTGCCAAATGTCCCCACAAAGGCAGGACCACAGGTGCACGTGTAGGATTTTCACACACGCACAGGGCTTCAATCTGTCTTTGATCTAATGGGTTGAAAGTCCACACAAAAAGCGAACAAACACACATGTACACTTACACCCCAAGGCCAAAAACCTTTTCTAACAGGAGCAGCAGACTCACCATTTCCCTCCGAAACTCTCCGTGAGAATCGCCATCATTCTCTCCACAGAGCCGAGAATGGCTCGGTGGATAATGACCGGTCTCTTTCTCTCCTCGCTGTCCGTCCCTCTGTGGCGGTGTGGAGTGAAAGGGTTGTAACTTAAATGAGTGGAGTGCAAGGGGTTAACTTAAAAAGTGGAGTTGCTGGGTTAATGAGTGCGAGGGCCATCCACTGCGCTCGGGACACTACAAACGCGGATGGCCCTCGGGTTCATTGAAATCCGGTATGTCCCTCCCACGTAGTACATAACATATATATGTACATTGAGAACTTTATGTTAGCCCTACCTCTCTCCTAGATAATTCAACAACAAAACAAGACAGCTAAACAAGATCTCAACATGATAAATTTATCCCAGACAGACAGACTCCCTGTAATCTACCCCCTATCTACTAGCTCACTGCTGTCAGTGCATGTTGTACTATGCCTTTGTTGTGATGTCACGATGATGTAATGATCTATGATGTAATGGTCTTACGTAATGTAGAGGAGGTTGAATCTTTCTGGCAGCTGGAAGTCTAGCTGGATAGTGGCGCATTGATGTGGCCTTTTGAGGGCATCCGTTATTACTATATCAATCTATGGAGGGGAGAGGAGGAGGAGATGTGTAAAGAGAAGATTTAAACATTATGTATATATACTTTAGGTCCATAGAAGGCTCCGTCACCAGGATTGAGTTTCCAGGTCTGTCCAGTCTCCCCGGCAAACTTGTTCAGAGCCTCCTCCAAGTTCTGAGAGGCAGACAGACAACAAAACAGATCATACCAATCAAGTAAAGACGACAGATCGTAAAAACTCAAAAAGCTGAGAAGTGACAGGCAGAAAATTTAGCAGTCTATGCATGAAAAAATATTGTAAGCAGGGGAAAAATATTCACAGCGAAAAAGTTTTTCTCCCTCAAAAGCACATGTCAGTGTTAGTGTAATATTCATGCCTTTTCAGCCGCGTCCCAGAGAGCAAGATCTCCCATGTACTTCTCGGGCCGCGTGGAGAGATAGAGCTTGAACGAGAATCCAAACACGTTGTAGACAGCTTGGAGGAAATCCAGACTTCCAGCAATCTCATCTTTCACCTGCACGGCGTGAACCACGGGGGAAAGACAGGGGTTAGGTGGGAGCGAAATGGGAGGAAAGACGACAAAGGTTTGGAGCAGGGACAAACGAAAGATTGAGTGAGATAGGGAGAAAGGAGAGAGACAGGTGCGAACAAGATAAGGGGAAAGACTAAATGTCAACTATCATAGATAGTTGGTTTGTCTCTTCTTCCACTCACGTTCTAGAAATGCAAACCTTTATTTAGGGGTGAAAGGGGGAAGGGGGCATAGTGCAGTAGGTAAATGGCTAACTCAAAGTTAATGTTACTATTCCATACTCCGGCTATAGTCAAACTACTATAGATAGTTGGTTTGCCTTTTGTTCCACTCACGTTCTTTAAAGAAACGCAAAACTGTTCAAACCTTTATTTAGGGTTGGAAGGGGGAAGGGGGCATAGTGCCAGTAGGTAAATGGCTAACTCAAACACACCACACCCACCTGTTCTGGGGTGCAGAAAATGTGGGCGTCGTCCTGCTGGAACCGGCGAACCCGCGTGAGGCCAGTGAGAGCGCCCGACACCTCGTTGCGATGGAGAACTCCGAAATCGGCCATTCTGAGGGGTAGCTCTCTCCACGACCTGGACACGCCATGAGCAGCAGGCTTTCAGTTTCAGAAGGGGCTGTGCTCATTCGACCAGCCCCTCCCACTTCTGCTCTGAGCCCCTCCCCCTTTCTCCTTTCCTTATGCAGCCCCTCCCACTTTATCCTCTAAGTAATACGTTAGCTAGCTAGCTAGCTGGCTCATGCATTATCAGCCCCTCCCACATTTCTCTCAGTGTGTACAGCAATGCATGTTGTTTACCGTTATGTTGTTGTTGTTGTTTACCTGGGGCGGTGGTCAAACATGAGACAGTGGCCGGGACAGTTCATTGGCTTCAGTGCAAATGTCTCCTTCTCCACATCTATCTGGAACATGTTCTCCTAAATAAGGGATACCTTCAGCGTGTGAAATTGCACTAGTTTCACGCATAATATCGAAGAATTGCAATAACAGCACCGCATATCATACATTCTACATGAACAGGTGTTCGAACCAAAGGGCTAGAGTTCGCTAATCCATGTACAAGTTCCTCCTTCTCACCTCGTTCAACACGAGTAAAAGTTCTTCTCTGCCAATACTGCAGTATACTAGTTGCCCAATTGTCATCAGAATCTCTCTATTTTCTCTCTAGCATTCGCTTCATTCCCCCATCCCTCTTCCCTCTCCCCCCATCTTAATATACACTTAAGCTAATCTCTCAGGGAGGGTGGTGTCAGAGACAACCTCAGTCACACACCGAGTAATGCTGCCAGTGGCCCGAAGTCTCCCAGAGCTTGCTGTTGTACATGTTTGGAGACACGACCTCCTGGAACCCCCTCTTCCAGTACTCGCTGCGAATGAACTCCGTGAGTGTGTTGTATATGAAGGCCCCTCGAGGGAGGAAGAAACAGCTCCCGGGACTTAGCTCGTGGAAGAAGAAGAGCTCCTGGTTCTGTGAGGAGAGGAGGAGGAGGGGAAGAAGTAGGCAGCAGAGAGTAGGAGGAGTTTCGTTTAGAGGTACAGTTAATAATGGACACATTGGCACCAGAAACTCCGTCCTTTATAGGGCTCTTTGGAGGTTAAAATTTACTACAATGATACCTCAAAGTGTGTCTTTATTGAGAGATTTTGTCTAACACGTCCTTATTCTGAGTGTCCTTTACAGAGGCTCTACTGTTTACATTAGTCTTGAAAGTCTTACTCGTCCTATTTTGCGATGGTCTCTCTTTGCAGCCTCCTCTTGGAAATGCTTCCACTCCTTCAGCTGTGAAGACAACCAGCAGAGGGTTTACTCCTCTCTCCTCCACCCTTCCTTCCACCTCACCTGTTTGCTGTCCGGGAAGGAGATGCCGTAGATCCTCTGGAGAGACTCAGCCTGCGCATCTCCTTTCCAGTAGGTCGACGAGTTCTGAAGAGATACATACACACAACTGTTCCAGTCTGTCCAATCCGCAGATTGGACGACCCTCCAGGCTGCCATACAACTCATAACAATGTCCAATCCAAGGATTGGACAACCCACTTACAGCTGCTATAGTATCGCCACCTCGTAGCACACAAACACGCAAGGTTGCTGTCCCATCCATGGATAGGACAATTTCAGGCTCCCCACATTGAAAGGTTTCTGTCCCGTCCATGGATTGGACGACCCACTTACGGCAGTGATGGTAGCAGCCTTGATCTTTCCAGTATGTCGAACATGTGGTCCTCTGCACAGATCAATGAGCGGACCACACCTAACACAGCAGCAAGCAGAGGTTTGAAATTCGAAATTTAAAATTTTAAATCTTGAATTCCTACCGGTAGACGGTAGTGGTGGGTGTGGTTATCTTCTCATCAATTATCCGACACTTGAACTCATTATACTAAAATAAAGATGGTAGAGATGATCTGAATGTTGGAGAACATGCAATTACACATTTGAGATTATACCTCCAGAGTGGTGAGAGGGAGGAGATAGAGTAATGCACAAGCTTCAGCAGCAATCACTGAAACAGTAATCACCTTGAACATTTCGAGGAGGTCTTCCTTTTTCACGACAAGTCGAACAAACTGTTGTTTTTCCTTCACGATGTTCTTGAAGATGGCCTCGAGTGACGAGAAATCACTGGGTGCCACCTGGACCAAGGAGGAGACAGGGGGAGAGGAGGGAGGGGGAGGGAATAATGGGGGAAATAAAACAAAGATTAAGGAAGAAGGGAAAGAGGCGAATGGAAGATGGAGAGCAAAAAAAGATGGAAATATGTGCACTATTCATTATCGGTGACTTGTTAAGTTAATAATCACAGGGACCTGTTTGTCGGCCATCCAGGCATCGTAGTAGTAACCTCCCTCGATGGGTGGTCCGTAGCAGAGATGGGCTCCATAGAATCTCTCCATTGCCTCCCCTAGAATATGGGCACTGGAGTGCCAGAAGACCTGCTGGGCTGTTGGGAGAGGATAGGAGAGGGAGGGAGGGGGAACCCCTCTAGTCTCGACATTAATCAGACGGCAAAGTGTCTATATATTTTAGAGAGGCAGTTTTTGATGTTCACATTGTATGCTTCTACTTAGTGTGCCGTTTGTATGATACATGATTACGTAAAACGCATCCTGCAGAGGTGTCCTCTCAGAGTTGTCCTTAGAGAGATAGCTCCAGAACCACGTATTCGTCGCGATTACTCCACACACGCAGAAGAGGCCTGGGTCTAAAAGTGGAGCCATACCTTCCTCGTCATCAAACTTGAGCAGCTGAAGAGAGCAGTCCTTCTCTAGAGGTCTGTCCAAGTCCCAGAGCTCACCATCCACCTGTGAACAGGACACGTGGACATAAAATCACTAACGAAACAACATCTATTATACCAGGGGCCCCCCTGCAAGGTGCCAAGAGAAAAAAGATGGGAAACTCTGGACAGCCAGAGCATACCCCAACTTCTCTCTCTGGCATCACGAGTTTATAAAGGCTACCAGGAGTGCAGCACTTGTGCTTCTGTATACCTTTGCAACGACGTTGATTCACATGTTTACCTTTGCGATGACGGTGTTGTCAGCCAGTCCCTTGCTGATCTGGGCGGCCACATCGCAGGCAGTTGTCTTCCACGACGATCCACTGACCGTCTTACCATCTGGCAGAGTCACTGTTATCGGCGTCGACTCTTGAGCTGAAGAAATGTGGGATTAATTTTTGCATATACTTTTCATTATGGGTATACACAATGTAGTGTTAGAGAATCATAATTATGGTGTATCGAAAGCAAAAAGAACGGAATAAAATAAAGTGAAAGTATGAGCGTACAAACCTTCCACCCACTGGTCGTATTCTTTCTTCAGTCGCTCAAACATCTCCAAACGGGGGCCCAAAAATTCGGGTGGGGGGTCCAGCTGTCAGGTTGACTTGTCTTTCTTCATTATGCACTCAGACTCAGAGCTTGCTTACCTCTTTCAGTCCTTCCCCTCCTTTCTTCTTCCTTTCCCCGCTGTCTGGAGTCCCACTAGAGCTAGCCATTGCGCCCTGAAACCGACGGTGGTTCACTGGTCTTCCGCGAGCAGCAACCGCGGTATTTGATATTCCCAGACTCCGCCCACCGAACACGAACTTGCAAGAGAGCCGCCTAGCTAGAAGGCCAAGCAGCATTCAGTAGGTCGATGGACAGTATAAAGAACGCTTTTCCTCCCGAGAGCCTCAGTCAACTGCTTTTCTCTCTGGCTGCGAAGAAATCCGACGATTGCCTCACGCTCGTGCAAGCGCAACACGAGGTCGCGGTTCAAAATTCCACAGGCCGATCTCCACTAAATTAGAACAAAACACGGGCCGAACGGTCAAGGTCACGTGGATAATCCTGACGTAATTCAAAGGGGCGGAGTCGTCCGTCTCTCTCTAGGCAGAGGAAGAATGGCAGTTCCAGTGTTCTCAGACGTTGGTTCTCACTCCCATATACCCTCGGCGACAGACATAAACCCGAAGCTCTCGCAGGAGGTCCGTCTCTACGAGAATTCACGGGAGAGGGAGGAAATCGACAACCGCGCCAACGTGTTCGCGCTCATCAACACCATCCAAGCTCTGGAGAAGGCCTACCTCAAGGACGCGGTGAACCCCTCCGAGTACGCCAGTCAGTGCAGCATCCTGCTCGCCCAGTACACGGCGGCATTCAAACTGGTGAGAGAAAAGTTCCCCAAAGTGGAGGATTTTATGACGCGCTATCTACTGGACTGCCCGGCCGCGCTGGAACGGATAAAGGAAGGGCGCCCGCTGACGGTTCAGGACGACGGTGGAAACGTCCAGAAACTTATAGCAGAGATTGTCTCTCTGTTTATTACCATCATGGACCGACTCCGCCTTGAAATAAAGGCAATGGACGAACTACACCCGGACGTAAAGGAGCTCTACGAGATAATGTCCAAAATGAGCTCTCTCCCGCGAGATTTCGAGGGACGGACAAAGGTGAGGAAGTGGCTGGACAACTTGAATGCAATGTCAGCAAGTGACGAACTTTCTGAAGACCAAGTCCGACAGATGCTGTTTGACCTCGAGAGTGCATACAATGACTTCAACCGCTTCCTTGCTCATTAACGTTTGTGTTTCACTGTTCCGTATTGCGTTATTATTCTCATTTCCACAAATAAAATTGTAACCTTCAAACATGTTGGGAAACTACGAAACATCAGCAGATGCCGAGTCAGCATGTGTTTTGTCTCCGTGGTAACCATTGAGACTGATGACAGTTGACGAGGGGGTGTGTCTGTTGGTTGTCGTGGCAGCCGTGAGTAGGGCATCAATGGCTCCAAGCAACTGGAACCCTCTTCGTTGAAATTCTAGTTCTCTGGCAATTTTCTCTTCTACTAATCTCAGCAGACCAGCTATAGACTTTGACTGGTACAGAGTATCGCCATAGATATCTGTAGAGGAGAGAAATGGGGAGGGAGAGAAGGAGAAACGAAAGGGAGAGAGGAAGGTATCTATCTGTTAGAGAGGTGTCCTCATTTCAGGGGTGTACATACTCGGAGATGGTTCCACTGTTAACAGAAGTGACATAACACCTCTCACCGAGTATTGTATCAAACACGTCCAGCATGAACGACGAATACTTTGGTTCCAGAATGGAGAACCGGGTGAACAGGAGAATGGGGTACAGTTCCTTCTCGTTGCGACCGGAGAGGGCGGTACTCAGCCCGTCCCTGCGAGCCAGCTCCTGCAGAAGACTGAACACCAACAGTCTCTGGGGATTGTTCTTCCCCCTCCAATTTACCTACAACCAGAAAAGATTAAGAGTCACAGTGAGAGCTTTACAAACTATACATGGTATCATGCCATTAAAACGGAGGTCTTTTTGGGTAATGACTCCACAGTCTACTTACATGCATACATTCATACCTTCAGCACACTGTTCAGGGCCTCTCTGTACTCATACATTCATACCTTCAGCACACTGTTCAGGGCCTCTCTGTACTCATACATTCATACCTTCAGCACACTGTTCAGGGCCTCTCTGTACTCATACATTCATACCTTCAGCACACTGTTCAGGGCCTCTCTGTACTCATACATTCATACCTTCAGCACACTGTTCAGGGCCTCTCTGTACTCATACATTCATACCTTCAGCACACTGTTCAGGGCCTCTCTGTACTCATACATTCATACCTCCAGCACACTGTTCAGGGCCTCTCTGTACTCATACATTCATACCTTCAGCACACTGTTCAGGGCCTCTCTGTACTCATACATTCATACCTTCAGCACACTGTTCAGGGCCTCTCTGTACTCACACATTCATACCTTCAGCACACTGTTCAGGGCCTCTCTGTACTCACACATTCATACCTTCAGAACACTGTTCAGGGCCTCTCTGTCTCACCACATTCATACTTCAGAACACTGTTCAGGGCCTCCGTACTCACACATCAACTCGAACACGTTCAGGCCTCTCTGACTACAATTCAGCCTCAGAAACTGTTCAGGGCCTCTCTGTACTCATACATTCATACCTTCAGAACACTGTTCAGGGCCTCTCTGACTCACACATTCATACCTTCAGAACATGTTTCAGGGCCTCTCTGTACTCTACATCATACCTTCAGAACACTGTTCAGGGCCTCTGTACTCATACATTCATACCTTCAGAACACTGTTCAGGGCCTCTCTGTACTCATACATTCATACCTTCAGAACACTGTTCAGGGCCTCTCTGTACTCATCACATTCATACCTTCAGAACACTGTTCAGGGCCTCTCTGTACTCACACATTCATACCTTCAGAACACTGTTCAGGGCCTCTCTGTACTCATACATTCATACCTTCAGAACACTGTTCAGGGCCTCTCTGTACTCACACATTCATACCTTCAGAACACTGTTCAGGGCCTCTCTGTACTCACACATTCATACCTCCAGAACACTGTTCAGGGCCTCTCTGTACTCACACATTCATACCTTCAGAACACTGTTCAGGGCCTCTCTGTACTCACACATTCATACCTTCAGAACACTGTTCAGGGCCTCTCTGTACTCATACATTCATACCTTCAGAACACTGTTCAGGCTCGTACTCACACTTCATACTCCAGAACATGTTCAGGGCCTCTCTGTACTCACACATTCATACCTTCAGAACACTGTTCAGGGCCTCTCTGTACTCATACATTCATACCTTCAGAACACTGTTCAGGGCCTCTCTGTACTCACACATTCATACCTCCAGAACACTGTTCAGGGCCTCTCTGTACTCACACATTCATACCTTCAGAACACTGTTCAGGGCCTCTCCGTAATCGACATGCATACCTCCAGAACACTGTTCAGGGCCCTCTGTCACTAATACATTCATACCTCTCAGGAACACTGTCAGCGGGCCTCTCTGTACTCACACATTCAGACCGCCAGAACACTGTTCAGGCCTCTCTGTACTCACCCATTCAGACAGAACATGTTCAGGGCTCTCTGTACTCACACATTCATACTCAGGGCACACTGTCAGGGCCTCTCGTACTCACACATCATACCTCAGCACACTGTTCAGGGCCTCTCTGTCTATCACACTGCATAACTCCAGAACACTGTTCAGGGCCCTCTCTGTACTCACACATTATACTTCAGAGCATGTTCAGCGGCCTCTCTGTCTCACACATTCATACCTCCAGCAACGGCTCAGGCGGGGGCCTGTCTGTGTACTCACACTATACCTTAGAACAGGTCAGGGCATCTTGTACTAGAAATGATAACTCGAACCGTTCAGGGACTTGTGAGCGATTCATTACCTCCGAACATGTTAGGGCTCGGACATCATATCATAACTCCAGAAAAGGTCGGGAGGCATATAGGTACTAACCATATACCTTCAGAAATGGAAGGGGGTCTCGGAATCCACATTATAACTGAAATGGCGGGCCGCGACTACACATCATACTCAGGAACACGTGTGCAGCTCTACTCACAAG